>CAHIKZ030000070.1:1732500-1810000 GCA_903632075.3 Acanthosepion pharaonis
AACAATTCTTGTAAAAATTCATTATTCATTTTTTTTCTTAAGGCAATAGTGTTCTTATTAAAAACTTTTCTAATTAAATAATGCATTTTTATTTTACAATTCAGAGCAAATTTTTGGTAACTTGATGATCTGTTTTACAAAACAAAAATTGATGATTTAAATTCTCCAAAGAGTTCTGCTTTTGACTAATATAAATATTAAATTTACACAATTGAATTTCTCAAATGTTAAACATTTCTAAAATAATTTAATGCATTTTTGATTTTTGCAAAAATTTCCAAATCAGTGATTTTTCACCACAAAAAGATGCTAAAATTTGCTTTGCTAATTTATGTTTCACCCGTTGATGCAAGAGATTTTAAACCAAAATTTTGAACATTTTAAAAAGAATTAAAAATATAATACTTTGGTCTTTCCTCTTAAGACTAACAAAGATTTTGATGATAAAACTTAATTTTTATCAAGTTTGTGGCATTTTTTTGTATCATGGTATATTTGAGTTTGTGAATTAAGATTTAAGAGAGTCTTTCACATGAATTAATACCTGAAGAAAATTCCAGACTTTCAGTGCTGCCATTTTTTCCTGTTCTTTTTTGGTAGATCAAGTTGGTGAAGGCAGTTGCCTGGTAGACTCTCTACTTCCATTTGCCTCTTCTTTCCAGTGATAGAGTTTGAATCCATGGGCAATAAAATGTCTTTTTATCTCTTCAGCAGGGACCTAGATTTTGTTGGCTATAGACTAGTTTCCCAAATTTCCCCAGTGTTGAAGAATGCTACTGTTTCTCAAGAATTATTTAAAACTGCATTTTTTAAGTCAGAATTATGGTCAGACCATCAGCAACTAATGGGTTGAATATGTTGTTTTGTAAACAATCCCTTTTATGTTCAGATAATCTTTTATTTAAATTCCGCAATGTCTCCCTGTATATTTCTTATGACATTTTTCAGTCTATTTTATAAATTCCTGCTTTAGTTTTAATATTTTTATTATTTTGTTTTGTTGTTAATTAAATGTCTTATATTAAGTTTAGATATTTCTTTTAGTTTTAGTCATCATTGAGTTTGTAGGTAGTATCATGTGCCAAGTTTTAAGAAGGAGTAGTTGGATGAACCTATCATCTGGTTTACATGCCTCCTCTTTTGAACAGGTGTAGAGGTTTATCCCTTGTTTACAGTTTATGATTGGCTCTCTGATTCCTTCTAAATTCTACTTCAGCTCTATACTTCTTGCATATCAACCTAAGCTCTGAAATTTATACTATTATTGTGTTTCCAGGTCATTCTAAAGTCTTTTCCTTCTCTTTCACTGCATCTTAGAGGTGTTATTACCTTGATTGAGGTGAATTTATTAAAAAAAATGAAAATATATATATATATATATATATAATTTTGTGAATTCAATAAACTTTTCTCTTTGCATTATATATGACAGGATATTTAGTTAGGAGTTTAAAAGTATTTTCAATGTACTTCTCTTCATCATTTAAAAACATCCAGAATCAAACAACGTCTCATTTCTCCACAAAACTAAAAGCTGCTACAATATGGGATATTTAAAAATGATAGCAATTTTTTTTTAAGTTTGAAAGCAGAATATGGTTATTCTGGATGTCAAAAATTAAAGAATTTAAATTGAAAGCAAAGTATCCCTATATTTAAAATTTAAATTAACTTCAAAACAAATTATAGAGAAAATTCTTTAATAGATTATATTTTTTGTTGACTTGACTTTTCAAAACTTAACAAAAAAAAAAATCCAGGTTTCTTTTTAATATTAAAATTCATGAGAGAGAAAAAATAAATAAATAATACTGTTAAAATGGTAAGAACAAATGAAGTAATGTGATATGAATGAATGAAATAGAAATATGAACTTATATGATAAGTAAAAACTAACACTTGATTTAAAGAGGTTAAGACTGTTACATTGCACACAGGGGTCTGTTCCACAAAATAGCAGTTAGTTGTTGGGAAAAATCTGTCTGAGTGGAACTGTCTTCTTATATTTGAGATACAGCAGAAATGACAGTCTCATCTCTGTAGAGCTAGCAAGGTCAGAAATGTCTTTGGTTGAAAGTCACTGTCTGTTCAATATTAGGAATTACAATATTAAAAAAAATATATATGAATAAAAATTCTCATCATACAATAGAAAATTTTGTGAAATATCAACAAAATTTACCTCTCATATTTTTAATGTGTTTTATAGAAGTGCTTCCATTTCTTTAGTTAATAATTTGTTTACTCATTTATATGTGGACTATTGTCCTCACCTTTTTTTGGATTGACAAACACCAGAGAACACAACAGCCGAAAATATTTTGATAATGATAACAAAGATCATAGTGTATTAACTGTTTCCCTGTAAACATTTCATATTCATTGACTGAACAGCCAGTATTGTTTTCAGTTGAAATTTATAAAATCTTTTTCTTAAGAAAACAGATTTCGCAAGTCCAGTCTCTGTTTTCACTCTTTCCAGTGAAACATTCTATTTGATATAGTGTGAAATATTAACACCTTGATTATGTCATCATTTTCTCTTTGAATTAAATGTACTATTGATTTTAGTTGTTGCTGCTGTTGGTAGTCCTCAAATTATGTGGTTATTTAGTACGGTTAGTCCACATACAAATAATGCTAACTCTTCATCCCAGAAATTTAAACTTTAAATTTGTTTTCATATAAGTAATAACATCACTTTCATGATTTCAAAGTTTATAATTCTTTATTACAGATTTAAGTTAATCTCATTTCAATTAAAATTATCATAATTCCTTCCAGTACTAATATTACTACAAAATAAAATCTACTGGGAAAAGTTCTCCAGATTCAATTCTATTTGCAATTGTAATGTTTCAATCATATTTTAAACATTGCCACTTAGGGAACCAGGCTTGGCACAGGTCTGTTGCTGCTGCTGTTGTTGAGTTTCAAAGTCAATATACCTGTGAGGATGATACATCCAATTCAGTTTAATATCTAACAATACAATGAAAGGATAAATCAGGAGTGCTGTTTGTCAATTCAAAATTGTCAGCAAAACAACTTCAGATAATAAATAAAATCAAAAAGAAGAATATTTTAAAATTGATCAAAAACTGTTCTTGACAAATGCCTCGGAGAACAACTCTGAAAAGAATCTTACTGAGGAACAAAAACTCTGTTTGTTTTTGCTTTGGAAACTGAGAGCTAAGGCAGTGCTCGGATTTGCCAATCTTTTCAATCAATTCAGAAAGCATATTCCAAGAGCTATTTTTGCTTCCTGCATTTCATTGCCATTCAAAGAATTGAACAAGTAGCTTTCTTGAAGAAGTTCTTGGTTATAGCTTAGGGTTTGGAACATTTCACCAAAATCCACCGCCCAAGGAAAAATGAAAATAATTATCTCAGAACAGTGTAGTACTATGAATGTTGACAACATTGATATATGTTACAGAGATGATTTTTATTTCTTCACACAAAGAGATAGATATAGACAAAAGAGCTTTAATAATACTGACAAAAATAAAGTTGCTACATTCTGACATGTGTTTAATATACTTGAGATTAAACAGACAACTTATATTGTCTTATTATCCTAAATGACCACATATACAGAAATTTATACTATTTCCACAAGTTAAAAAATAAAAGGTGCATTGGCAGTGCATCCACCTCATATTAACACTATGTATCCTTCTGAGGTGTTAACACAAGTTTGTACTTTCCTCTCTATATGATCATACTAATAGATATTACATGTTTATTGAACCTGGTCAAGTCGAGATAAGATGCAGATTTCCCAGTGATTGGGGTAGGCAGCAGTTGGCTAACTTTCATTCTTTCCAAGCATTCCTGTCAAATAAGCTAATGTGGGCAAATCTGCACTCCTGTGCACATCCCTCCCAAGTCTACCTCAACCTCTGTGATCAGGAATCCTGAACTCCGAGAGAATCCTGAAGCAGGATGATGAAGCTCGCTGGACATCACAAAACCATTTAAGACAACATGTGTGCAACACTGAAGTTATGTCCTCAATACAGAGACTTGTTAACAAACAACTTGAATGAGGAGGTTTCATATTCAGACTTGGTGCCACAGATCCAGCAAATCATTGAATGATCATTGCGATGAAGCTGCCACAAGACTGACACACTTGATGCCTAAGTCTCACTGCTGTGAAGCAGTGCAGATCATGCACCTGTTCAAATATGTTTGGATGTGGAATGGATTGGCGCTTTTTGAATTTCCTGCAAGCCACAGGTTAAAATGGTGAGCTCGCAACCTCCACATGCACAGAGCATATCCCCAAGATAACAAAAGCAAGGTTTGTAGGTGGGCTAAGTAGATGAGTTGAGTATCCTCCTATAATGCTTCATACATATTTAATAGGGTACAGGTCTGGTATTGATGCTAGATAGAGAAGTTGTTATATATCTTGCAGTTTATATCTGTCTATATTTCTAAGATGAGGTATTGTAACTATTTACACTGTTTAGACTGTTATCATCAGGGAAATAACTGAAACTGAGATATCCAGAAAAAGGCATGGCATGTGGAACTAGACCAATCTACCCCATTGGATGAAATAAAGGGTTAAGTTTTAAATTCCAATTTATATCACCAAAAGACAGTCAGAGTATATAACAGCCAAAATGTCATGATGAGGACAACAATGTAAATAGTGTAAATACTTGCAGTTTATGCTGAGTAGCATCCTGACTTTTTCAATTATACATCGAGGTGATTCTGAGAGCACCAACAAGATTCATTACTGGCAGCCACAATCTTAACAACATCATGTATGCAGATGACACAGTGTTGATAGCAGACACAGAAAGAAAGCTACAGAAACTCCTACAGAAGGTAGTGATAGAAAGTGAGAAGAAAGGACTAAATATCAACTGCAAGAAGATAGAATGCATAGTTGTTAACCCAAAGTGAAAATTGCAAATCGGAGATACCAAAATCAAACAAGTGTGGAAATTTAAATACCTGGGAAGTGTCTTAACAGAGGATAGACAAAGATGCTGGTATAGCCAAGGAAGCATTCTAAAAGCTAAGCAGATTACTAAGAAATAGAAAGATTTCACTAAAAACAAAGAAAAGAATACTAAACTTTCAGGAAATTTTTAACTGCAACCTTTATTTAATCTATTTTTAGTATGGTTCAGTTATTGCTCACTCTGTTTTCACTGAGTCTGAGTTACATTATTTTATTGGTTCATGAATGTGATGGAATGACAATGATAGTGAGTTAGATAGTTCAAATTGAATGGAAACCAGATGAGCAATGATAAAAAAGAGAACAAGTTATCACAGACATAAGAATTTTGAACAATCTACTCCCATAAAAGGTTCAGTTTGAACCAGATAGCTCAACAGCTAAAATATTGTGACAACAACAACAACAAAGATAACTACACTTGTTTGAATGTAAATAAAATTAATCTTATTGAGAAACAATGAAGGAAAAAGCAATTTCAGCCCTTTCATAAAAAAAAAAATAACTATTATTTTCCTGTTCATGTTTGGGGTTAATGGTTTAAAAAGTTTGGGAATCTCTGTTGTAGAAAATATGTTAAATGTCAAAAAAATTTCTATATTCAATATTTTCACTTTTGTGATTAACTACTGCATTAATTAAATGTGTAATGTTAATCATGGGAAAATTTTATAGTACATGAAATAATGGTGGTGAAGAAGAGTGCATGCACAAATAATAGACCAATTGATTTGTAATGCAAAGATAAAATTTATTAAAACAAAATTAATAAAAGTAAAGTTTAGAACAAGAGTTTTTTTTGTTAGATGTAAATTGTATACACAATGAAATGTTCATCAATATGTTATAAGAGGAACTTACTGTGTTGGTGTGTTTTATGGGTGAATCATTTTGCAGCCCTTTTAGCTTCAGCTTGGAAAGTTCATACTTTGAAAAAGGAAAACCCAGTTGCTTTAGGGTTCACATGATTTTGTATTCCAGAGATGCTACTGCCAAATTTTATTTAGAGCTGCTTCTATCTCACTGGTTGATTTCTATGTAATAGAAATTATGTTTAGGGTGAGATGTTGAAGAATTTCCAATAATTTTCTTCATTTGAAAATCTTGTAATGAATCCATTTTTGTCAGTCACTATCATATCCAAAAAAGAAAGGAAATACACAAGTGTTTAAGCCATCAAAACCCAGTGTTCCCTTTTCCTTTTTTAGGTGATTGGCATTAATAGATTATAGGTAGAAAATGTCTTAGCAATACTGGATTTTTATAATTGACTGGCAGTAGAGTCCGGCGTTGCCCGGGGATGTAACAGTAAGAGATAAATAAAGTATTGACCATCATAAAGACTGAAAAATAAAATTGACAAAGATTATTGTTTAAGGTTGACGGACACACATGTCTTAAAAAAAAAAACTAATTAAGAATTGGTCAAACCCAAACTCAAACAAAAACATTGTTTTCAATCGTTATGAGTCTACCGATTGAATAGAATTTTATTATAAACAATTGTCTTGTAAATGGAATTTTTAAAGCATTCTGAATGTAAAAATAAAGAAAAAAGTGTGCAAGACAATAAGAAACACTACCTACCAAAAAAAAGTGAAGTTTTGTTGAAATTGGTTGAAAAATGTAGGAAATCCGATCCCATATATAAAGGAACACACACACACACACACACACACACAAACAACCTGGGTTTTATAATAAGTATAACTGAATATGAGTTGTCCCCCTTTCATTCTAGCGATGCCTCTTAATCATGTTTTCAAATTGATTTTATGCAAAAACAATTGTGTTTTCCAATTTTTGGTGCTGTCAGAACCACCACAAGGTAATTTTATGTAGTTCTGTGAAGTTTTTTTGAAATTGGTTGAAAAATGTAGGAAATCCGATCCAATATATAAACGTACAGACACACACACACACACAACCTGGGTTTTATAATAAGTATGATATGATACCAAATTTTACAATTAATGAGTTAAATGCTGGATAATGCTCTTTCGTGAAATTTATATGATACATTTTTTTTTTTTACAAACCTTAAGAAAAAAATATTTGACTAATTGCATAGTTGTATAAACCACCAAATACTCATCTAAGTTTTCCTTATTATCGTACAAATGATGATTTTTATATTCACCTAAAATAAAATGTCAGTTTTTGGTGAAATAATGTTATGCTTATGTCTTACAGTTTTCATGTCTTAGTAAACATTTTTTTTTCTTTTACAGGATGAAAATATCACCAAGGGGATGGCGATATTTGATACAGTGCTCTGACGAACTACACTCCCAAATTGTACATAATGAAACAAAACACACACACACAAAAAAAAAAATAAATAAAAAAAAAATTTATCATACCTGACAAACCACTTCAATTTAACTTCTGTTACAGTCTTTAAAACATTTCTTCTTTGATAATGTTGTACATACCTTTTCTTAATGTTCCTGATCCCATGAGCAGGAATATATGCACTGAACATTATCATAATGGTATTGACAAGTACCTCAATGTGAAAATGAACAAAATACAAAGGAGTTTGAAAGAAAAAAATAAAACTTTTAAAAAAAGAAGAAGAAAAAAAAAGGACTAATTGTTATTAACCCAAGCAACTGAGTATGCATGGACTGAAATTTAAATTTAAAAGCAAAAAAAAAAAAAAAAAATGCTAAAAATGCAAAAATATATAACCAAATTGAACCCTTTATACACCACCACTACTATTTCTTCCTTACTTACAATGTTAATCTCACTTTTTACTGAAAAGGAAAAAAAGCCATTTGAGAATGTATATTCTCACCTGTTTCATCATAATTTATATGGGGTTAGGGGAAACAGTTGTTTTTTGGGGGTGGTTGTTGTTGTTGTTGTTCTTTTCAATAATTAAGGTAAGAGGAAAATGTAAAAAGTCACTGAAA
The DNA here is from genome assembly GCA_903632075.3 of Acanthosepion pharaonis. Classification (NCBI taxonomy): domain Eukaryota; kingdom Metazoa; phylum Mollusca; class Cephalopoda; order Sepiida; family Sepiidae; genus Acanthosepion; species Acanthosepion pharaonis. Next base: position 1,740,409 of record CAHIKZ030000070.1, read on the forward strand.
AGCAGTGTATTATTGAATACTTTTCCATCAAAAGCATAATTGAAAATTAATGATCCAAGTGAAAACTTGGGAGTGTTTTTCTTTTCTTTCTGCATTCTTACAAGTTGTTTAAGGAAAACTTTTAAAATTTAAAAAAAAAAAAAAAAAGAAAAAAATTATTTGCCACTTGATCTCAGACAAAAAAAAAAAAAAGTAAAAACTGACAATTCTTACAGAAACAAAATGGATAAGGAGTAAAAGAACAACTAAGAAAATTTGGTTAATGGGCACTTTCTGTACATAGCCATTTTTAAAATAGAATTAAGTAATATAGGAAATAAAAAAATATATATTTAGTTTAATGATAAATCTGATGCGTGTATCTAGATGCATTGCGGAAGTAATCGATAAGATTATTTTTTGCCATACATACATACATGTCTGTATGTGTGTGTATACATGTGAGTATGATAGTGAACCATGTGTGTATGTGCTTATCAAGTTCTAAAAAGAACAACAAAGTAGTTATATATGTGCATATTTTTATGCATCAGTGTGATTGGGATATTTTAGCTAAATGAAATATTAGATATTTCATCTTTCAAACATTGTCTTCTCTGATTATTTTTTCTAAAATATATCCTGTTATTTCTTACAAACTCTTTAAATAATCCAAGCACATGAGGACTAAACTGCACTTTAAATAGTTCTTTTTTTTAAAATTTGAATATCAATAAATTTAATCAATTTTTTTTTTTTTTTTTTTCTTCCTTCATTTTATGTTTTTGGTCAGTTGCCTAACACAATGATTGAGTTATGGACATTGAGATTGGAAAAAAGAAATTAAGTCAGTGAAATAGAATTTAAACTTATCTCTGGAAGAGTATTTTTTTTTTTTCTTTCTCAGCAACAAATAAGTCTTTGCTTGCACTTCAACATGACCGATAGGTTTCTTGCCCTCTTTTTTTTTTTTTTTTGTATTCCAGTCTATGCTATTTCACAGGCTGAAATGGTCATTTAATTTAGCATATACAAAATAAAATCCAGCTAGTAATAAGAATTAAAAAAAATAATTCAATAAACAGATGACTCCCTTTTTTTTAAAAAAAAAAAGGAAAAAAACTGACCTTAATACAAAAAGAAAATAGCAGCATACAATTTCTCTTAATTTTATCCCAACATTGTAATACTACTACTACTACTAACAATTTTTAAAAAATTAATGCATGTATAATTACTTCCAATATTTACTGTGCATTCTTGTTTTTTTTTGTTGAATATTATAAATATTGTTGTTGTTGTTGTTTTTTAAAAAAATGAACTTAGTGTGAATTGTTAATTTAAAAATAAAAGAAAATTGTTTTTTTTTTCCTCCTGATTATTTTAGTGAATGATTTTAAATCATAAACAATAAAGTTAACACTCCACAGACATTAACATAACAGATATGTGTATGTATTGTTTAGTATATCAACTCAGAAAAAGATAGGGTGAACTCTTCAATCTATATTAATACTTATTCTTGAAGTTTATAGACAGAGCTTGGGCAGAGTTGAAGATTGAATTCCAATAGGTACTCCACAGAATTATTCAACAACTTGGCAAAACTGATTTATAAATGTAACATGATGAAAATGAAAAAAAAAAAATCTCAAAACATGGCGTACAGTACTTGCATGCTTAAGAAAAGGTGTAACATTCCCCGCCCCAGTTGAATTATAAATTAAAGGCCAATTCTTACACGGAGCATTCAAATAAGTAAATGACAAGCTCAAAGCATCAACAACAAATTTGAGAGGAGAAGGTAAGTATGACAATATCTATGTACATTCATGTGATTATTCATTGAAAGAAAAAGCCCTCACATAATAGAGGCTGCCAAAACATTTCTACAAATAAAAAAAAAAAAAATGTTTTTTTTCTTCTGCAGGAGTTTGGGATCTTTCTTAATTAACTTATTGGTAATAATTTTACTGGAAATTAACATTTGAATCAAATGAAGACCCCAATTACAAAAAATGAAAGTTACAACGAAAAATAAAGAGAAAAAAACATCACATTTTAGTGATAATCTAACAAAATCTCTTGTCTGGACCTTTTTAACTCTTGTAAAATTATAAAACAGATTGACTCAAAATGATGTGGTCTTAAGAAGAGAGAGAGCCTGATTATAATTAATCATGTTTAGGACTGACTTATCAAACAAAGTTAAATATGTGTACTATTCTAAAGAAGTTGCATAGAAAAAAAAACTTTCTCTGCCCCTAAGGTATCCTGAAAAAAAAAATTAGGAAAAACTCTTATATTAATATACAGATGGTAGAACTATGTCAGGTATGAAAGATTAAAAAAAGTAGCAGCTAGGAAATGTTTTTTCCTTATATTATAAAATCTGATGAGAATAAATATTAATTATGAAGAAATCTCAGCATCAGAATTCTGTAATTCTATATTTAAATTTAAGAAAAATATGTATTACAAATAAAATTTTATTGGGTCATTCTTATTGTTATCTTATGAAAAGCAGTGGCAAACAAACTAGAAACCTTTTATCAACATAGAATTCACTTTTTTTCTTAAATTGATTTTTATAATTCAAGCTTTCAATTACTAAAAATTAAAATATTAAAAATGACAAAAAATAAACACTTTCAGAATTTTAAATCAATAAAATAGTATTTGTCCAGATAAGAAAAATTAAATAGAGTTGTTTCAAATTAAAATTATCAGCCCATGCTTCAAAATATAATTATTTACATCAGTTAGCATTTTAAATTTAATGATAGTTTAACAAACACATTTCATACAAAGAAGTCACAGAATTTCTGCTACTATTATGAGAAAGCATCTGTAGTTTAGGCAAGATTTCTATACCCTGCACACATTTTTTATAACATCAATAATCACAAAAAGATTTAACGATTGATAATGTTTATGATGTAAATAGACAATTCAAAATTAGAAGCAATAACTAAAATCACAGCAATTCAGACAATATTGCTTATTCTTATGATAATAGCAAAACTATTGACAACGACAGAGACCACTGCCACGATCAAGTAAATAATCTAGATAAATCTTAGAGAAAGACACGATTAAAAATACATCTGCTGCCTTGTTTTAATTAAAAGAGGAAACTCATCCATTTCAGAAAACAATTATAATAAAAAAACAAAGAACACAATCATGAAAAAAATGGTTTCCATTATCTTTTGGTCAATGATTTATATATATGACCAGAAACATAGCTATATACCTCTGTAAATAATTGCTTTTGGCACACAGCTAAAATAAACTGAATTTTAGACATCCAACATTATCGGAACATGCAAATCTCTTCTGTAATTGTCATTGTTACCACAACATTTCAGCTAATTTGCTCTTCAGCCATCATCAGTGAAGGAAAAAACATTTCTTTTGTTCTCCCAGATTACAACTGAGAAGGATTCAAGAATAGATTGGCTTGAAACATTGTGTTAATAAGCAGTTATGCGAAGACAAGATTTAATGTTAGATATGTTAATAACTCTTCTCAAATTTATAGACAAAATGAATTTTTATTTTCAATTTTTCTCAATACTTCTTTTGAAACTGCTAACAAGATCTTTCAAAAGACTGAAATTCTGCTGAAAAGATTTAGACGAAATTTCATGTATGCAAGTATAGAAGACACCATTTTGTTAGCAAGCAGCAAACAACATAAAATTAACCAGATACCTATCTTTATGTACATGCCATATTGGAAAGATTAAAAGATTTAAATGTACAAAAGAGAATTAAAATCATTTTTTCTCTCTCTGAAGTTCATTGATAAACAGCCTTTCATGGGAAGATACAAATGGGTGGTTACTGGAACTGCCAACCATAATCCATGTTGAGAAGAAGCCGTAGCTACAGACTGCATAAAAATGACCAAGATGGAGACAACAATTTTGAAATTAAAACTAGTTACAAAAAAAGCCCATCCAAACAATGCTTGATTTGACCAAAGTATGTACCAATCGAAATATGACTAAAAAATAAAAATGAACAAGAGTATGGTTTGAACCAATTATGATCAAACTGGAGAAAAAAAAAAAAAAATGGTTTAGACCAATCTTGTAATTATCCCTGCAATTTTATTCCTATTTTCTACAACACAAATTAGTTGGATTACAAAGTCAGAAACTTCATTCACTAAGAAAAATGTTGTATTATACAAATCAAACTGTTTTTTTTTTCAAATGGCAAATTTAACCAATCAGCTGTCTACATAAGTATATATGGCCATAATTATTTATATTCTTCTTGACAATATTTTTCTTTCTCATTTTTTTCTTCTTCAGCACAAAAGAAAAAAAACCTTGGAAAATATGTTTCTTGAACGTACACACATTTGAAGAGAAATTAAAAAATACAATAAGTGTGTGTATGTATGTATGTATACTTGTATATACATTTCAAAAGAAAATTTAACAATTGATAGCTATGGATCGTGTGGTTTTTAAAGAACTAAAAAAAAGGAAAACCAAAAAAAATGAAGAGCCATAATTTTCCTTCAAATAACACACAGAAAATGTACTTTAAAAAGGATGTTTTTATTCCACAGAGTCTATCGTCCGTTGATCTTAGATACAAATTCTTATGCCAACACTATTGTATGTATGTATGTCATTGTCTTGAAGAACTTTTTTTTTTCCATTTCCTTTGTATTGCTTAGGCCAAATTTCATAAAATTCTTCACATTCTTTCTCCTTTCCAAAACTTATCAGCATAATTTGTATGTTTATTATTTTTTTATGAAAGTTAATTCTTGCAGATAACAACATTAATAATAATAATAATAGTGAAATGAATGCAAACACTGACAGAGCCAAGCTGATTTTTGTTGTTGTTGCTATTATTATTATTAATACTACTATTACTACTATCATCAATATAAGGGCTCATTAAGAATACTAACTCGGGTTTACAATGGTCATTCCCCTTCCCTACTAAAGTAGAGATATGCATATTAAAAAAAAAAAAAAAAAATGACAATTTGAAGCAGTTATGGGAATATCAAGAGAAAGAGAGATATTAATGCAGTTATAGGAATATCAAAGAAAGTGAGATGAAAGAAAGTAAATAAGGAATACAGCATGCTATCTGTAAGTTTGGAGAACCTTTCCTCAAAGAAATAAAAAAAAAAAAATTGTTAAAAAGTAAGCTTCCTTATTTCCTTGTTGGCAATTTCAAGAATTGTTTGAATGTCCAGCAAGATATGCCAAATTCTGGGAAACTTGAAAAAAATAAATAGATTGGTGAATCTGTTCAAATTGTTTAAAATTTTGGTTACTAGCTCTTATATGGTGAGCATGTAAATATATATAAGTTGCGGAAAGGCAGTAATATTTGTGTATTGTTGTTCTCATATATACATATATATATAGTATGAATGTGTGTGTGTATATATATATATATATATATATAAATGTGTATATATATATATATATATATATATATATATATATCATATGAATGTTTGTGTGTGTGTATAGTATCAAAGGCTGTGTGTGTGTGTGTGTATATATATATATATATAGTATGAAAACGTGTATGTGTGTATATATATATATATATATATATATATATTTTTTTTTTTTTTTTTCTCTGTGTGAGTATGCATCTGTTTTTAAAATACTTTGAAGTATTATTTTTTGACACTAAAACTTACAAATTTATGATCTTGCATATTTATTAGGACAGAATTAATAGAATCCATTGTCCAAACAGAATTATAATCAAAGAATTTTTTAGGGATCTTGAAAATGATATCCAAGTTACAAATGATAAACTATTTTTTAGGAGTAGTATTACTTACTGTGTAGTTGAAAGGAAAATTAACTGATCATTTTTTTTTTTAAATTTAAGACCAATTGCAGTATTTAAAAAAGAAAAAAAAACTGAAAAAGAAAATACAGAAAGATTTAGTTAAAAATAGTTTCCAAAATGAGAAAATTATTTCAGGAAGTGGGAAAGACTGTATAGCTTTTCAAATAGATTCACAAAAACCTTAATCACATTTACTGTTCTCCCATCTAATTAAGATTTCCCTGATCTTGTTTTCAAGCTAATAATGCTAATAAACATTTTCTGAAATATTCTTTCAATTTTTCCTATCTGGTAGATTTAGGAAAAAAAGAATAAATGAATCAAAATTAACTTTGATGAATATATATATATATATATATATATATATATATAATCTTCTGAAAAATATCCACAGAAAATATTCAAATAACTTTTTTGTCCTAAAATAAATAATATAGTTTTTCTTTTGTATAATACTCTTACCAAAGTACAAACCGGATGTACAGAACATAATTCAAACATTAAAAACTTCTTTCAAAAATGAATCTGGTAAATTTTGAACTCCTTGGAATCAAGTTGGAGTAAGTTCAAATTGATAACTTAAAGCCAACATTTTGGAAAAGCAGTTTAGACAAGTGTTTCCTTGTATTACTCATATTGAGTGAATAAAAGACAGTGTTGCCTCTAAAATTTCCAAGAGTTATATACTTATTTTTACACCAAAAGCTTTCAGTTCATTAATTAAAACCACATATACTTTTAATTAATGCATGCTAATTACTTTTAATAACAACTAGTCTGATTAACTTCTCATTAATCAATCTTCCCACAATTCAATCTATGCTAGATTTTCTTCAATACCAAAATTAACAAAATCATTTCACAAATCATTTCAATTCCATGGTTTTTAAAATTACAAGTCATAATAATTCTATAAAGGTTTCTTCCATTTTATGTTACCAAGATAAAAGTACATTTAATGTTTAATCTTAAATGCTATATAGAAAATTAAGTATTATCAAGAAATTAACTAAGTTGGACTTGTTATCTGCCTTAAGTAAAAAATATTTTCCTGCCATCCTTTTGAGTTCTGTGTGAACTCAGTCAAACACTTATAATGCACTTTATTAAAAAGATCTCCCAATGAACAGTTCCCAAAAAACATGCTATCTTTATTATCATACAATACTGTTAAACATTTCTAGCATCTTCAAGGATGCTATAACAGCCTCAAACCAGTGTTATGACAGAACTTTAGAAATAAAAAGTACATACACTGCGTAAAAAAAAGTCTAGGAATCATTTGTGAGGATGTTTTCGCTAAAGGTCTTATGAAAAAAAACTGTCATATATATCTATATACGTTTTCTATGTCCATACTGCTTTATATATACATATATATACACAAGTGCTTTAACCCCTTAAATTAGCAAATTTTAAACAATTATATTTATATTTCCACATGTATCTGCTTTAATAATTCAATCATTGAGTTGATTCTTAAAAATACTAAAGAATTAATTTGTCTGTACAAAGAAGTCTGACTTTTCAATCTTTAAGTCTACTCTCTCTTAGGTACCTGATAGAAAGGAAGGGAATATTATTTATTTTTTTTAGAGCAAATTTCTAAATTCACTCCAGCCCTGAGGTTATTAAAACTATCTCATTTATTCATTTCACACTTTTTGACCCTTTAAGTGAATCTCCAGAACCCCCGCTTTTATTAAGACCTCCTTCCCATTTATTCCATATTGAAAAAATCCTGAACTCCTCTAAATTATTAAAATTCCCTTGTATTAGGCACCTCAGTGTAATATAAAAAAACATATTTCATAGTGTATAAGATACAAAATTTATATATATTAAGCAAACTTGAAAATAAAAACATCTTTTTAAGAAGTTAAGGCATTCTTAAATAAATTATAAAGTATAAATAAATTCATTTCAGTACTGTTTTAAAAACAGTAAGTCTTCTAAGACTTATCAGATAATGATAATGGAGGTTAGGGACAGTTTAAATAACATCACTATCACTTAGCAGTTTACATCTTAATGTTTTATTAGTTGTCTGTCACAGTGAGGGAATGTCAGATCTATAGAGATATAGCATTTGCTCTATCTTAGAGCATCTCTATATTTTCTCTTTTTCAATGTAGGCACTGCAAATTTAAGCAGTTGTTTCAAAGTCATATTGGAGACAAATATACATGATTTGTGTATGTGTTTTATGAAATTGAGGTTATCTTTTTACTTGATGTCAAAATAATTTGCTAAAATAAGTTTGCAATTCAAAAAGCTAAATAGAACTTTATGAATAATTGACACACACACACACACACACACACACATATATATATATATATATAATGACCTTCCTATCTTTAAATTTCCTTTTTGGGCTCCCAGCTTCTTACATGATTAAAACAAAGTAATTTTCTGATAAAGAAAATATCTTTTTTATATCTGGCTTTTATTTTGCAAAAAAAAAAAAAAAATGTTCCAGTTTTTATACAACAATTATGACCATTGTAATGTCCCCAGTGTATTCTTCAGTGATTTCTTGACCCTCTCTAAGCTTTGTCAATCTATCCCAAAATGATGCCTACTAAAAATAATTCAATAAATATAAATAAAAAAAAAAATGAAGGCCTGCTGCACTGTTTCTTTCAATACAATGTCTGCAGACAGAATCTTCAATTATATTTGTCAATCGCATGTACCCTGTACCCTGTGGAGCACTTATAAATAAAGTGAGTGTATTAGTACCCAATAAACTGTCTTTTTCTTGTCCTTGTATTTCTTGATGTTCTTCCTTACAGTCCAACTATTAAACAGGAAATATTCTTAAGTTGTTCGGAGATACTGATGACATCAGGTATTTTTTATTCTTATTTCATATGATCTGTTTTTAGTTTGGATGAGTTTTACAGCTTTTTGTTTCTTTATTTTCTTAACATTTCATTAGATTCATTCTTAAGCATAGAATTCATAGAAAAACCATTTGTATTGATAAAACCTAAACACATATCATATATCTTTACATAAAGTGATAGAAAGTTCTCAAGATTTTTCTGATAATTTTTTTTTTCAGTTATTACACACTTTTTTGTTACTAGTTTAATCTATTGTTACTTTTTATCTTAACATTTTTACTTAATTTTTTTCTTCTTCAGTTGTTAAGTTAAACTGTGTGAAATGTTGCATTAGCCAAAACACAAACTCTCATCTTTTACCATTAAGCTATAACAACTTGTTTCTAGATTCCTTGATTAACTATTTTCTGTTAATGCAGAAAATTGAAATTCTGACAATTTAAAGAGATGTAGAATAAAAAATAATCATCACACATGAGAAAGAATTGTATGTTTATAAAGAAAAAGGATTAAATTTTGTTCTCATACAAATTTCATCAAAGTAATCTTGTAAATTATTGAGATCTCACTTGTTGAACTTGAAGGATCAATATATTGATCCATTTTTGCAGTGTAATCTTGGATGTTTAGGATACCTATTACATATATTTTATTATTACTTTTAAACAATTTCATTTTTGCTTTACTTTCTCAGGTTCTTAACTGATCAGATGTTTGTAAATTGAATCTATTTTCTTCTTTTATTTTATGAGGTGCTCATGTCTCTCCACAATTTTCTATCCTTTGTAGCATTAAGCAATGTTTGTCTACCTATTAACCTTCCCAGTCCATGGTTCAAGTAAAGAAATTTATAAAACATTGTTTTGGAGAAGACTTAAACTAAAGTTCCTTACCTTTACAATTAAGTGATGGAACATTATTTTTAGATTATTTGACAAAGGATTTTAAGTTATTAATTTTTAATTAGGAATCAGCACATATGCTAGGCCACAAAAATCTCCTGAGCCGATCAAGCATAGAAATAAATACAATATGGGAACCAGTAATAAGGAGTGCTAGAGAAAAGCAATGATAACAACAAAGTTGCTATATGAGCTCTGGTAAAAACATATATGATAACAGCAAAAATTGCAATATGAGCACTGGTAAAAATGGTTGCTGAAGACATTAGGTTTATAATACCCAGAAATTCATACCCAGATGTCCTCAAGGACACATGGCACAGAGGATAAAGGCATTGGTTAGATCCAGTGACAGGACCCAAAGAGTGTGAGTTCAATACCCGGTTAAGGCAGTGGAAATTAACAGGAGATAACTGATAACTGACATCCATCAAAAGATGGCACGTGGAACTAGAACAGTGAGCGAAATAAAGGGTTCAGTTCGACATTCCAACCACCGGAGCGTACAATGGCCGAAACGTTGTGATAAATAAGGCGACAAAGATGAGGACAATAGTCCAAATAAAGTTATTAATTTTTCTTTAGTTTTAACTTTTTTCTTTGTTAGTTTTGTATTACTTCCTCAATTTTTTAGCTGTTCAAATTTTTGTCCAGTTAATCATTAATGTTTATATTAATTAAAAACATTGCTTTGAACAAGGCTCAAACTGAAATCCTTTACTTTTTGAGTTTTAAACTATAAAGTAGTGCTATATAAATGAGGTTATGTATAAAAGGCAGTATTGCTATACCTATGGGAGAGTTATCTTCTCTTGATGAGACTACATCTGTCAGAGAGAATACCTATCATAGCAATATGGTGTCGCCAATCGGTTATTTAACCACAATTGAGGATCTTGAGTATGTGGAAACCTGGCTTAGGTGTTTGCAGCATTGGTGAGAATAAAAAAGTTAAAGGACAACAAAGCTAGTGGAGGAGAAAATGAAGTTACAGATGTTTTTGCCTGCAGCAGGGTGTGAGGCCATAAAAAATTCTCCATCATGATCTATCCTAAAGTGTTGGAAGATTTAACATATGAAGAAAATTGCTGCCATCATAAAAGCAAAAATACATGACCAAAAAAATGATTGGTCATAGCAAAAAGAACTAAATTTCTCAAAAGTAGATAGAGAACAGACAAAACTATTATACAATATGTACAGCAATTGAAAGAAGTGTTTAGATATTGTGAATTTGAAAGAATGGGTTTGGAACAAATGTCTATCGAAGACAAGCTAATTTTGCAAGGACTTATTGAAGGAATGTTTGACATCTTGTACAAGCATAAAATTCTTGAGTGGCTTCAAGCTCATAATATGAATCTGAAAGCATGTGTGAAGTTCTTACAACAATTGAAACTGATTCAAAAATTTATTGCTTCAGAAGGCAGCATGGAGACTTTAAGTGTTACTAAAAGCTTACTTGTATGAAGATATTGCAATAAGGAACATGAAAAGAGCAAAAATAAGTGTCTGGCCTTTGAGAAATGGTGTTTTAAAAGAGTAATCATTTCCAGATAGTATGCATATATGAAAAGTGAGTGGAAAAAGTGGAAATATAGATCCTCCAATTGAAAGTATGGAAGTATTTGAGATAAAAGCACAGAATAAAAGTAGGGAAATGGTTGAAGTTGAATGTAGTAACTTTACTCATGCAGGTGGTTACTAGAAATGAAGTTACATTGATACAGAGGAATGTTTTGGAAAGAATGGTTAAACCAAGGTTAAAGAAAAGTAATCTTCAGTTGAAACAGTTTGATGGATCAATCATCAAAATTTTAGGATGCTTTGAAAACATGTTTGCAACAAAAAGTAGATTCAATACTCATCATAGTGTTGGAAAACATCAAAAGTCATTTTCTTTTAGGAATTGATGTGTTAAGAGTGAATACACTGAAGCTGATAAATTATATGAAGTCTGTAAAACTGGATGTTGGATTATTATTATGAGGATACAAGGTGAGTATTTGGTTTAAAGAAAACAATTAATCCATGTATTTTCCATCCCAAAAAGTTTCTTTGGTGGTTGCTAGGTTGAACAAGGAATAATAGAAAAAGTCAGTCAGGAAGTAAGACTTCACACATTGTGGTAATATACAAGTCCAATGGAGATTTAAGAATTTGTCGGAATTATAATGTGGACATAAATCACCAGATATGTTCAGATTCATTCCTGTTACCAAACATTGAAACAGAGTACCATGAGTTTGCTGGTATGAAATACTTTACTAAAGTTGGCCTTAAGTCAGCATATAATCAGATAAAAACTGATAGCAAGTTTCAAGATGTCACCACAATAAACATCTCTATTGAATTAAGTGGGGCTCATCTGCCATTTGGAGTAAAAACATCAAATCACATTTTCAAAAAAGCCATCAAAAAAGTTTTAGAGGAGATCAAAAATATTATTCTATATCAGAACAACATTGACATTGGTGCATGCAATAAAGAAGAATTTAAAAGAGCTCAAAAGTAAAACGGAGCAAGTTTCGAGAAAATTAAATATTGCGGGTATGACAATTAATTGTGATAAATGCAAGTTTAATTGTGAAAAAATTTTGTAGCTCGGATATCAAATAACCAAAGATGTTATATCACTGGATGATAAACTCACTAATATGATATCAGAGATAGCTGCACCCAGAAATAAAAAAGTGATAGAATCTTTTTTTAGGATTAAACAATTTCTGTAACAGATATCTACTGTGGAACCATTCAATAAAATAAGGAAGAACAATATCAAGTTTTAATGGACAGGAGGTTGCTTTCGAGAAATTAAAAAAGGTGCTCATAAACAAACCAGTTGTTAAAATTTTTGACCTAGTGAAAACTCTGTTAACTACTGATGCCAGTGACAGTGCTATAGCTGCAATATTGTACTTATTTAACATACTTATCCAGAAAACTAACATCAGTGGGGGCAAATTTGAATATTGAAAAGGAGGCAATGACGATTGCACGGAGCATAGAAAGAGCTAGAAAGTTTTTGCTGGGAAGGAAATTTCTATTAAAATTTGATCATAAGCCTTTGGAAATTATATTCAACCCCAGAAGAGAAAGGTCACATCTGCCAGGATATCAAGATGGGTGATTAAGCTTATGGTGTTCAACTTTGACATTGTATATATTAATGGAAATACTATTCTGCATGTGGATGCATTATCTTGGTTAAATTTTGAGAGTAAAAATGTTAAATCAAGTGAGAATTGCAAGGACAGGATTTTGCACTGGATAGAAATGAATGTATTACCCTTAAATTGGTTAGGAATTAGTGAGGATCCAGTCTTAAGCATAGAATTCATAGAAAAACCATTTGTATTGAATTATGGATAGAATAAAAAGAAATACATGGAGTAATTGCCCTATGGCTGAGAGGCCTTAAAGATTCAAGACAGAAATTAACAATAGAAAAGGGAATTATATGTAATGGAGGTATCATAGTACCTCCACAGTCTCTGAGAAAAGTAGTAATTAAAGCCGTGCACAATGGAGGTATATTGGCTACAGAAATGAGGTTAAAGTTGCAAGCATTGTGGCCAGGATCTTCTAGAGACATGGAAGAGTATGTTACAAAATGCCCAAAATGTGCAGAAATAAAGAAATTTAGGAAAACTATAATTCACTCTTTGCCAAAGGAAATGGAACCATGGATACGAGTACATGCCTACATTAAAGGTACAGGACTATTTTTTATATTAATCATGTTCAGGTTAGCCTGAAGTTATTAAAGTCATGGATAGAAAAGCCACTACTGTGAAGTGTTGTGGACAGTATTTTTGAGAAATGGAGTTCCAAAAACTTTGGTCACCGACAATGCACCTGAGTTTTGTGAAGAAAGTTTTTGTGCATGGTTAAAACATATTGGCTGCATTCCATACAAAGCATCATCTTACAACGCACAGTCAAATGGAATTGCAGAGAGAATGTTTCAAACAGTAAAAATGGAATTAATGCCATTCTCTCCAGTCTATTGTGATATAGAGTTATTTACCCAGATTACTCCTAAGATATAGAACTATTTCACATGCAGGCAGAAAATAAAGTACATCCACATTGATGGAAAGACAAATGAGAGCTCCAATTATGTTGTCATTTGCAGCAAATAAAAGTGTATGGTACAGAAAGGACAAGGGTTCAAGTCCTGAAAAGGCAAATTTTGTGGTGTAAAGGGGATTTAATACAGACAGAGCATACTGGCTCATGAAGACCAATTTAGAACCATAAGAGAGCATGAAGTTATGGAATGGAAGAGGAAGCAGAAGAACAGATGACACAAGAAAGCAGGAATTAATCTAGTATTGAGAAGTAATCAGGAAGACCACAAGAGATATGAAAGTGAAGAACAGGAGTGAATGAGTGTCGCTCTGTGTATGAGAGTGACCCAAGAAGTCATGATGATTCAAATGAGATGAATCTGTTAAGACCTAGATCTCCTATAAAAAGAAATAAAGAGACTTAGAGTTGGATTATGTCTCGCATTGCTGTTTGTAGAAGTCAAAGATCAACCAAAAGTATAAAGCCTCTTAGGTTCAGGGAGGTGTACAGATATGTAAATGAGGTATGGCTATAGCTATGGGAGAGTTATCTTATCTTGATGAGACAACATCTGTCAGAGAGAATATAAAAAATTATTATCATCTAAAAAAACACAACAAATTATGGTATTAATGAGTCTCATATTCATAAAACCTGAATGTATACTAGCTATGTTCATCAATGTAGTAGGGAAGATGACAGAAAGACTACAGAGGCGATCCCTCCCTGATCATGATAGATTAACCTAGAGATGGACAAACTATAGCTCACCTGATAATTTTAGGTGACTCATAAGATCACAAACAGCATTATTTTTAAATATCCATTAATAGATGTTGGTAGTTTTAAATATTCATTAATAGATGTCGGTATTTTTACACAAAATAGTAAACTATTTAAAACTGGTATAAAGACAAAGACACCAACCATATATTGTTAATAATGAAACCCAGTTCTCATGAACCTCACTTCTAACAAAATCAACATGTCACATTTTATAATACCACAAGAGCACGTGGATCACTATATTTCACACCTTGCTGATGTCAGTGCTCAAACATTGGTACAGTGTACATGGACGTACAGATCTGCTTGCCTGTGTGTACAGAGGATATAGTTTCTACACTTTATTATATATGTCTCATGAGATTTATCAAGAATTTTTTCTTATAAAATATTTGGCAAACTTGGACCTTTGTGACTACAACAAAAATGGAGTGACAAAAGGATGTTTTTTTTTTCCTTGACACTATTATTGGTTTAAATATCTTCATATTGTTTAAAATAGTGATGATTAGAATTTTAATAAAACCTAAACATATGAAAGTGAATTTATACATTTGCTTTTGTTCTTAAGAATTTACAACATAAATAATAAGCACTATTTATTTTATTGTTTATTGGAATTTTTGGCAAAACATCTGCTAATTGTCAGTTGATTCAAAATTTATAAAATGGTATATAATAAGGATTTCCTTATAACTGGTTCACATTTTTATAATTAAATAAATGCTTACAAATTTATGAATAAATAATTGTTTCCATATTTATTTCTTTATAAATTGGTAAATAATAAATATTGTATTAGTTTCTAGAATGTTATAAATATAATATTATTCTTGTAAATAAACAATCTAATAAATAGTGTTTAATATTTTTATTGTAAATTTTCAGGAACAAAAAGAAATGTAGAAATTCACTTTAATCATACTTTTTAAAGTCTTTCTAAAGTTCTAATCATTGCTTTTTAAAACAAACATTGCTGAGAAGTGAAGATAGTTAAAATAATAGCAGTGTCAAAGGAAAAACTAAAGACTCAATTCACTCAAAGTAGCAATTGTATTATTCTGCTAACCATTGCTTTATAGCAGGTATCCACAAATATGTTCATTTTCTTTAAATACAAAAACATAATAGTTAAAAGAAAATGTTAAATTAAACTGAAAAAGGATTAAAATTTAAACTTGGTAAACTCATAAAATAGATCTTGTCTTATTTTGGGGAGTTGGTTTTTCTGTCAAATACAAACTTTAATCTGAATTTATACACTGGAATTAGGGGGACTGACATTCATGTTGGCATATTTAGGTAACTCAATAAATCTGTAGCCAAATTAGGAACAATTAATTTATTTAATAACATCACTTCAAATAAAAGGTTACAAAGAAAACAACCATCAATACTGGAAACAGCAATAACAGTTGGTGGACTTGAGAAACCCATTTTCCTGAAAAATTGTTTTAATATAATCATTTAATCAATATCAACCAAACGTAACATTGGTTGCTTGAACATTATATGCCAAATATTTCCATAAAAGGAATACTTCAACTTCAAAAACCTTTCCAAAATAATTCTGTCCTTAAATTCACGTATGAACTCAATACTAATAATAAAATTCCCTTCCTTGACATATTTATAAACACAAATAATAACAAATTTAGCATTTTGCCATACAAAAAATCTACCAGCATAAATTCATGTTTACTGAACTACAAGAGTGAATGTCCATATTACTACGAAAGAGCAATTATAAAAAATCTAATACATTGTGTAGAAACTAATTCATCCACAAAACAGATATTTTACAGTGAACTAAAGAATATAAAACACACTTATTAATAATAGCTTTCCAAACTATATAGTTGATGAACAAATAAGATGCTTTCTTAGAAATCTCAATACTAAGCAAATAGTACATAATACTGCTTCATCTAATCTCAAACATATTAATCTCCTATATCGTAATCAAATGCATACAAATTATAAACAAGATGAAAATATGCTAAAAAATTAGTAAATACTAATATATCTGCAACAGATCCTAGCAAAAAAAATTAAGTTAATCATATACTACACTAAATCTATTATATCCAACTCAATTATTCACAATGATTCTTCTCCCCCGGTTAGTGATTTGCAAAAAACCAACATAGTTTACAAATTCAAGTGCCTTTTGGGAGATTGTATCTCCAATGAATTAAATAATATTTATGTTGGTCACACCACAAACTCACTTTCACAATGTTTGACACTACATTTGAATGATAACTCTAACATTTTTAGGCATTTAAAACAACATGCCTGCCCTCTTACACAATTCCAGAAAATTCTTGTTGAATACACAACTATACTTAAACATGAAAATGATAAACAAAAACTAAAAATTCTTGAAGCTATATACATAAAACAGTTGAAATCTAACCTGAACAAAATAAACTATGAAATTTCCACAAATATTCTTAAATGCCTACAATTGGTAACAGAAGCCATTGGTTTATACCAATGTCTTCCCATACTTAATACTTCTCGTTTTCACTCTCGTGTGGTCATGTGTGACGTCATGAGTTGCAGTGTAATTTTCGCTTCCAGCGTCTTATATGCACAAGTTTGTCGTTGCTTGGAAATCATCCATGTAAACAGAAACAGACTATCATCACTGATTTTTCCGTGTATTGCTTAATATATTGTAATGTAATTGTCATCTTATGTAAGCTGAAAGCTTAGATAGGATTAAAAAATATGTATCAATATTGCGATTTTCTTTTTTCGTTTAATGATAATGTTATTAAGCTTATCAGTTGATATGAAAAGAATTTACATAAAATAAATAGGCAACACTTGTCTATATTATTTAATGAAACATGCATCAATATATATATATATATATATATATATAGAGAGAGAGAGAGAAAGAGAGAGAGAGAGAGAGAGTTAATGTGTATGCTTGTAGCCTGAAGACTATTAGTAAATGAAACAGTGGTTGAAGAGAAAAATAAAATGTACTGCCCAATGCAGGGATTGAGATCACAATATTCAGTCAACCAGCTAGAGATTTTAGCTTTTAATGATGATGTCATCCCTGTTGACGGAAATAAAATCATCCAGTGGAGCTCAAAAAAGCCAAAGATTTTTTTAGTCTCTAGTTAGTTTTTTTTAGGGGGGGGGTCGTAGGGGGAGTCTGTCATTGTCGTTATAGTAGAACCCCCTTTGAGTATGCTGTATTGTGGTGTATGTCAGATGAATACAGATGAATGAAATCTTCTGATGATTGAGTAAATTGTAATGAATGAATGAATGGGTTACAGATCAGATTAGCTAGGTTTAGGATAGTCAGTGATGATCAACCTCACCCACTTTCCCTTTTTTGACTTTGTGCCACAATTGTATTTTTATACAATAAACATAGAGTTTTTTGGGGGGTCTGTTACCTGGAGAACATTTGTCACTCAGTTTTAACCCCACTCAAGATTATTGGGAGTTGGTCAATTGCTGAGTAGAAAAGAAAATAGAAAACTAGGAAGTTGAAACAAGCAGAGACTATTACTTAATTTAAACTATAGAAACTAACAATGTTATTCTAAACCTGAATTCACTTTAGCTTTCATTTATAAGAATGTTCATTCAGCATTGCTTGACTAACTGACAAGCGATATTAAATGTAAGTAAACAGATTTGTTTAATCCAAAAGCTAAGCAGAATATTAAAAGACAGAAAAATTTTGTTAGAAACAAAGAAAAGAGTATTGAACTACCACCATTTGTTTTGGGACATATGTAAATTCTTTTAATATGTCTAAGTTGTATTTTGCCTTATTAAATGTTTTGTTTGTTACGGGCGCATATCTTGTCTTTCTACATTCGCATTCAGTGTTAGTGTATCAATGGCTACACTAATGTAAAAGATATGTGATATCAGTCTTCCTATATGGCAGCAAATGATGGACAATCTCCTCAAAGATGAAGAAACTACTTAAAGCAACAGAAATATGGTTCTACAGAAAGATGCTGAGGATACCATGGACTGAACAAATGAGCAATGACAAGGTTTTAGAGAAAATAGAAACAAAAAAGGAAACTTATACTAAATATCAGGAAGAGGCAGTTGAAATTTCTGGGGCACATAATGAGGAAAGAGGGCTTAGAAAATCTGATACTCACAGATTGAGGGAAAGAAAAACAGAGAAAACCAGCACATGCCATACTTGATGAGCTTGTGTAAATGTATGGTAGAACAGGGTTTGGGAGAAATAACAAAAAGACAAAACTTATTAAGAGCTACAAAGGATAGGGAGTGGTGGAGGGCCATGATCGCCTACATCCTGAAGGCACATAAAATAAAGAAACAGTTTTGGAGTGATATTGCTTCTGATTTCTGTTGATAACTAAAGATTCTCATGGAAATTCTGAATTAAAATACTGAATGAATCCTGTAAGTCAATCACTGATTGGCCAAATGTGTTTTTTTTATAATAAAACTGACTTCTGAAACAATAGTCATATTAGAATTATTAGTATTGTTTATCAGCCAGCCATAATGCTTTAGCCTTCAAGTACACTGAGTACTAATATTAGCATTAGTGTAGCCATTGATACACTAACACTGAATGTGAATATAGAAAGATGAGATACATGTCTGTAACAAACAAAACATTTAATAAGGCAAATACAACTTACATACACATATTAAAAAGAATTTACACATGTCCCAAAACAAATGATTGTTCATACTGTCCAAAGGCCGAGAATATTTAACAGAACAATGGACAATGAAATAACATACAAGCCTAATGGCCTTTGACCATCTGTAGCTAGGTGAATCAAAATTATATTTTTTTTCTCCATGTTACGCTGTGCATATGTTGTCTCTTTTCAACGTGTGTGGACACCCTGATGGTCAAGAAAGTAACAACTGTTCCTCAAAAAACAGAAGCAAAAAAAAAGGGCAAATGAGTTCTCCCCTCTAAAAAGGCTGAACTCCCATGAGCTCAACCCAAGGAAAAACAATTGTGGTCTCCCTACAGAAATATTGTTATAGAAATGAAAATTAACAGTTTCTAACAAATAACTGATACAATAATATAATAAATGGGTATATCTAATTTCAGAAACAAAGTACCAATAAATAATCAATAAAATTAAACAGTGTTTCAGCAGTATTAGTAAGGTGGAGTATAAACAAATTTGCCTTTGGCATGATTATTACTAAGACACACCCTGAAATTGAAGGTTTCATTTTTCTTCCTTTATGTGCTGTGTCAATACAGGACATGAACAATCCTGACTCTCGGTAAATTTATTGCTCCCTGTTCTGTTAACCATTTGTACAAACATGTAAGGTCAGTTAGTCACTGTTTTCTCCTACTTTCTTGTGCTCAGTATGTCCTATGAGTATTAAATTCTCTAGGCATTCCTTCCTCAGAAATTTCAACTATATCTTTCTGATTTTAAGAATAAGTGTCCTTCTTTGTTTCTATTTTTCTTAAAACTTAGTTGTTGCTCACATGCTCTGTTCATGGTATTCTCAACATCCTTCAGTAGAACCACATCTCTGTTGACTCGTCACTTTAAATCTATCATATTTGCATCTTTAGATAAGGCAGGGTAAAATACATTTTATGCTTGTTTACCAATTCTCCCTACTACACTTAGAAGGCGAGAACTAAGAATAAAAAAAAATGTTAGTGTGCAAACTGGAAAGTAACTTTAAAAAAAAAAAAAGGCAAAAAGACTGTATCTATTTTCAAATGCTGGAATAGGTTTTCTTGGAATCTATCAAAGTATTTTTACTAAGAAATCTCTTGATCTGTCCACACCATTTTTGACAAATTTATTTAGACAAATTTTTTAATTCACCTTAAAATTGGTGCCCCTGATGCTTGAAAATACACTATTTAAATTTGTGTCTATTTAAACATCTCAACATAAAAACAAACTACAAACTTTTAAACAAGTTTTTCAGTTGCTGTTTCTTCTATGTGTCATGTCCCTTCAGGACGTGAATGATTATGGCTCACCACAACTTCCTATCCTTTGTAGCTCTTAGTAAGGTTTGCCTTTTCATCATCCCTTCCAATCCCTGCTCTACCATACATTTACACAATCTCTTTTGGTATGTTGCTCACTGTTTCTCTCTGTCCCTCTTGCCTTTAATCTATCCTGCAGGTATCAAATTCTCCAAGTCCTCTTTTATGTCACCTAGTAATTTCAATTGTCTATTTCTGATTCTATGTATAGGTATTGATTTTTTTTCCATTTTCTCTAAAACTTCTTTGTTAATCACATTTTCAATCCATGGTAATCTCAGCATCCTTCTGTTGCTTCAAGTCACTTATGAGCAACATTCACTGCCACATAAGAAGAGTGATATTGCATAGTAGTTCATCACTCTTTTCTTTCCAATGAAATTTTCTTGTTTCTTAATATCTTGTTTAGTTTTTTGGAAGGAATCTTTTACTATTTCAATGTGCCTTTAGACCTGTAATAAATAAATAGCATATTCTAAGAGAACACAAAATTCTACCAGGATTTATTCATGGTGGACACAGTCTTAACAAGATAGGTGCTGTGTTGATGGAAGACACAGAAATGAAACAGCAGGAACACCTAGACAAGGTAGTAAAAAAAAGTAGGAAGAAAGGAATAAAATAAGCAACTTTAAGACAATGTATCTTCATTTGGAAGAGGGACAGATCAAGATGCAAGCTACAAAATGGAGATGTTGGAATCAAGCAAATTTAGAAAATTAAGTACATGGTGCAATGGATAAATTGTCATATAAATTATGTAGAAATGAAAATAACATTGACATCTCATTTTAACATATATTTTTACTAATATTACACAAAAATATCTTGAAAAAATAATGAGTAAATTTGTTCAATAAAATTGCCATTAGCTTCAACCATATCTTCCAGACAACTTCAGAATCTCCTGCAACGCTTCTGGATGGTCTGCTTGTTTAAGATGGTGAATGCTGCCATAATCCTTGCCTTCAGTTCATCTTTGGTGTTACAAGGAGTTTTGATGGTCTCTTGCTCAACTCCACCCCACACATAATAATCAAGGGGTTTCTAGTCTGGGGAGTTAGAAATTTCTGACAGCCATGACTGGGTTCTCCTGCTTGTGTGGCATGGTGCGGAGTCCTGTTTCCAGACATAGGTCTTCCAGCAGCCAGCCTCTTGACCAAGGGTAGCACTACCTCCTCAAGGCACTTGATGTAGGCCTCCTGTGGGAAGAGGAATGGAGGCATAACATCATCATTGCTAGTGATTATTCCAAACACCTTTGTAATCACCATTAGATTCATCTAATTCTTTCCAAATACTCTGTACTGTCTTCAGATTGACACCCAAACATTCTGAAATGTTCATATTGGAGCTTCCAGTGTGAATGCCAAGTGGTATAGCATGAAGTTTTTAAATTTCTGAAGGACTGAATTGTATCCTGGTACTCTTTTTCTCACAGAAGGTGCCCAACTGACCCTACTATACTGTGCAATCAACAAAATAAAAAAACAAACAATGCATATGTGTGAAATTAAAATATGAAATGGCGACAATTTATCCATCACCCCCACCTCCGAATATGGGAAGTGTTTTATAAGTTACCGGAGAATGTGACACAGAAACCCAAAGGTTACATTGAAATATGAAACATGCCTTCCAAAAGCTAGGGAAAGTATTAAGAAACAGGAATATTCTATTAAAAACTATGACCTTTCAAAATTAAATTGCTCATATTGAAAATCGAACTCAGTTATTTGTGGGTCTGGAAATGATGAAAGATTTACTCTCATTTCAACTCATAAAAAATTTCATAGTTATAAACGGCTTTCAGATAATGGGACGAAAACTATACACAGTGGAATCTCATTGCTTCAAATTTTGAACAAATTTTGAACAAATTCTTCAAGAGAAATACACCTCAGTTTCCCAATGAACATGAATGAAACCAAGGCACTGATGTCGATGTATGAGTTACTGATTGGCTTCTACTGACAATAGATACATTCACTCCATAATGTGTTTTAAGAAGAAAGTTATAGTAGCAAACCTAAGAGGAAAGTTGTGAGAGCTACAACTGAAGTGAAAAAGCAAATAGTGGCAAAGCATGAAAGTGAAATGTATGTCTTTGATCAAGTGAACTTCTTGATGTCAAAATCAACCATATACATGGTACTGAAGAACAAAGATGCGATCAAAGCAGCAAATGTTGTAAATTGAGTGAAATTGCTAGCTAAACAAAGATCAGAGACTCTTGAAGAATTGGAAAAATTGTTACGAATTTAGATTTATGAGAGACAATTAACTTGTGATAGCATTTCAGAATCAATAATTTGTGAAAAGGCAAGACATTAAATGAGTACTTATTAGAGAAGAAAACCCTACTAAAGATGCTACTGCTGAGGAGTTCAAGGAGTTCAAAGTCCAGTAGATGGTGGTTCAAGAAGTTTAAAAACATAATTGGCACACATAATGTTATTAGGCATGGAGAAGCTATAGGTTCAAACCAAGAAGAGGCAGAGTGATTTAAAAAAAGAATTTAGTTACTGAATTGGGATGAGATGATCTCAGGCCATTTATTATAGTAGGGGCTGTCGCATTGTCTCTATTTAAAATTTGGTTGGATCCAAGTTGTTTGCTTTTGACAAACACGTCTGGGTCTGTGGTTTTCTAGAACTGTCTAACAATAATTGCAGGCAGTTCTGAATGCAAGTGTCTTTCCTGTACCACATATTGTAGTAGTGGTTACAGTGATCTGTAGTTGCAGTACATTCAGGTGGTAAAACAGCTGTCTGTTCAGATTTGGTAGAATTTTTATATAAAACTCTCCATTCCAAGATAAGGTTGACAGTTTTGGAGGCAGTATATCTGAAGAAGGCTTCTGCCATGTAAGATCTGAAACTGCCCCAGTTGGCATTCTTGTACCAGAAATTTGTTTTATGGAATGACACATCAAGGGATGCCTTTGGTTTGGTATTGATGTTGACTAGTGATAATCTGAAGTGCCCCAGTTGGGTGGGGTGGGGAGAAACACTTCAGTAATGCATTTTTCAGAGCAAGTGTAAGGAAGAGATCAAGGAGGTTTGCTTGATGTCCTGTTGCATCAGGAACATGGGTGGGCTCTTCAATGATCTGTGCCAATTTGTAAGGCAACAGAGAAACAGTATCTGCCTTCTTCATCAGTTTTGTTCAAGTCAACTAAGCATTCTTTGTAGTTGATATTGAAGTCACCACATATGAAAACTACTCAAAGAGGATATTATCAATTGTCTCAGCTATTCAACTGAACATCATCCTGAGGATGATAGTAAAAATCAAAGTACACTACATGGTGAAAATGAAAGTGCCTATATATGCAAGATCATTTTTGAAGTTTCTACTTCATGGGAACCCCTCCTTTATATAAGCTTCAAGTCCATAGCTATGGTGTTTTTGATGGTTATTTTTTACTATTATGAGCAGGTAGTCCAAAATTTTGCACAGTATAGATGGATTAATACCAGTTTTAGACAGGAATAAAAGGTCAACATTTGGAAAGTTGGAATGTAGACCCCTCACATTGGTGTAAGAGATAATGAATATTGGTAGCATCTCTGGACAAAAGTGTGACCTTGGATGTGGACAGTGTTGATATGGAAGAGTTATTGAAAAACCATAATAAGGGAGCAGCTTCAGAAGGAGCAACAAAAGAAAATGAGGGAGGAAATTTCTTCAGAAGATGAGCAAGAAAGAGTAAGGAGTTCAGTGATCAAACATATCTTTACAAAATAGGGTGAGCTGAAACACTTTGTGGACAAATAGCATCTCGATTAAATTGTTGCAAATAGTACAAACTTTTCAATGTTATGTCTCACTTCAGAAACATTTTATAAACAAGTTTTATTAGACATTACAATGTGAGGTGTTTACATTCGAACTTCTAAAACTTGTGGGTTCTTACTCTTTATGAGAGGTTTAACAACTTTGAAGCAGATACATTCAATGTATTCTAGACAACATCAACAGGGCAGATATAGACAAATGATTTAAAATCAAAAAATTTATAATAATAGTGACTCCTTTCAAAATTCATAGAAAAATGTCTCAATTTAGTTTAGAAACATAAAGGTATAATTTTTAGTCAGGTAATGGTGTGGCCAAAAACCAAAGAGAAAAAAATCCAGAAGGACAGATACCTAGTGTTATTATGGAAGGGGACTGTCCTTCCAAGCAATAGTATCCTCTTTCCCCTTCCTCACTACCATCACCATGTGCTATCAAATACCCTTTAAAAAGGTAGTATTTTTTTCCTATAATTTTCTATCTTTATGATTTTAGGTGTGAAAACTAATATATTTATGTGTGTGTACATAAGTTTAAATAAGCAGTCAGCTAGTGAATCTGGAATGGATTAATCCAGTTTACATTAATTCTAATCGGAAAAATTGTTTTGGTTTTCAAACAAATCTGTTTTCAAATTATTTTTTTGGAATGAATTAATAATGAGAACCAAAGTTCCACTGTCTAACAAAGTTTGAGTTTTGCAAAAAAAACTGCTTAAACCAGTCTATTTCTGGAGGATAATAAAAGTAATTTGTAATTAAAGTGCTCAATAGTAAGAGATAGAACATTAATATCAACAAATAGCATTAAAATTAGCAACAAATAAAATTAAATGTTCAAGTTTAATAGAGAGAGAGAGAGAGAGAGAAAGAGAGAGCGAGAGGATATTGGAATTGACCCCACTGTTTTATATGCCGTGTGCAGTCTTCAGACCTTGACCTGAAGATCATACTGAAGCTGTCATCATGTAGTGTTGATTCCTATGTCCACATTGTTAGTATCAATAAATGTGATCTCCAGTATGAGCAATCCTTCTCCATTAATACAGTGGATTAAACAAAATAAAAAATGTCTGTATATATTTATATGAGTAACATTTAAGCTCAGAAATTTATGGCCATTAGTTGCAATGCACACTTGCTTTTTGGGTGGAACTTTACACACTTATCTACTCAAATTCATTTTAACTTAAAAAAATATATTGGTTCTCCATATATTCATCGATAAATTTTATACATAAATATATTTACAGTGTGTTGACTCAGTAGTAAGTAGAGGCAAACAAAAAATTTTTTTGTTAAATTGATCAGAAAGTAATGTTACATTTTGGATAAAATATTGCTGTTAAGAGCAACGGTAGGGGTTTACAGTCAGTCGACAGATAACCATTGTGGGTATTTAAGAGGTTTAACCACTTTGCAGTGGATGCAATGAATGTATTCTCGATACCATCAACAGGGCACACATAGACAACTGGTTTAAAATCATAAATTTATAATAATAGCATCTCCTTTCAAAATTTGTACAAAAATGAATCAATTTAGTTTAGGAACAAAAATGTTGTTCTTGACTACAATTAAATTCAATATTATCAATATAATAGAAACAAAGTTCTTGAGTCTTTTCAAAACTTAAAATTAAAAAATAAACATTCTGCGTTCACATTGTAAGATATGATATAGATTCGCACTTACCCTGAAAATTGCATTCATTCAAATATATATATATATATATATATATATATATATATATATATATATATATATAAAAGAAATATAATGTAGTGGTTCCAACGAGAGAAAAGTATGTATATTAAAAAGAAGAGAAGCAAGGTGCCGCAAACGTTTTTGGTTGTAATGTGGATTTATTTAGAAAAAATATTATGCTTTGTTTTACATAATTTCATGACACGTGTTTCTGGTCTCGCGACTGTCTTCAGATAAAAGTGGAGATTTCCACATATTATTAAAAATAATAATTAAGTTTTCCTCATGTTCAATGTTAAATATTCTCGATATGAGACATTTTCTGTTTGTGTGTTGGTAATCTGAATTTCCCTCTTGAAAATATATATATATATATATATATATATATATATATATATATATATATATATATATATACTTTATCTGAAGTTTTAAATATATCTGTAAAAAGAAAATGAAAACTTAGCTGTTGTGTATTGCTCTCTGAAGGAATTTATCAAGATAAATGCAAGGATTTTATTTTGTAACAAGCATTTATATGCACAAGCAAGAATGTTATTGGATTTTCAAAATATTTAAATTTAAGAAAATTCATTGGATTAGCCGATAGGTCTAGGCAAAGCTATAGAGAATGTCAAGTGATACAATTCAATGTCTAATAAACAAAAGTGAGTAAATTTAAAATCTTTAAAAGCCAATAATATTTTTGCTCATGTATATAAATACTTGTTATAAATTCAAATCTTTCCATTTGCCTTGATAAAGTCCCTCAGAGGATGAAATGTGTCAGCTAAGTTTTCCTTTTGTCTTATATATATATATATATATATATATATATATATATAGATGGTGCTACCATAGTATGATATCTACCAATGACATCAATTCAGTTTACTAACTTTAAATGATTATTTTTTATTTTTTGTATAAAAAATTATTAAGGATTTTTAATACATAACCAGATCACAGTTTACTGCCCATAACACTAACATATTTCATACTTCCAACAGTTGGTAAATATCATACCATATATATATATATATATATATATATATATATATATATATATAAAAGTGAACATTGAAGTCAACACTCAGAGGCTGTTTCATGCTAGACACAATCGTCAGGCCGTTTTATATTTACATACACTCTATCTCTGATATTGAGCACTTTATCCCATAAATATAGCAGACCTTAATAAAACTATATATATATATATATATATATATATATATATGACAAGGTTTTAGAAGATTCCACTCACTTTGTGCCCCAGGCTATTAAATATCCTTTTTTTTTAGCTAAATGTTCACCCAATACAAGGCCCAAGAGCCACCCAAAATAGAGAATTACTGAATGAGGTCATTGTAAGAAAATGAGGAAGAAGTGTTGATTATGAAGACATTTTGGATAGATAATGGTTGACCCTGGATTTGAAGATGTTAACACTCTCTATTAAAATAGTGGCTCTTGAAAAGAAGCTGCCTGAAATAATTACTTCTTATCAATATGAAGGGAATGAAGATTCAACTTTGAGTTAAAGCTCTGAACTGGTGGAATTAAGGAATGTAGCATTTACCATGGAAATAGAGTAGCAAGAGGTTTCTGATATTTTGTCTATGTGAGATAAGCTGCAAAATTGAAATCCATTGACCACAAGGCGACATCAATAATTTTGAACTTTGTTAAGGCTGGTAAATGAGGATTGGGCAACTCCAGGCCAGAATGGTAGTAATATTCCATTTTTTGTCTGATCTTTCTCTTGTAAACGTAGAGCATGTTAGGAGTAAAATACTTTCTGCAGAGGTACAAAGAATCAACCATTTTTGCAGTATTTTTAGTGATGGATCCTATATATGAGTTCTACTAGCTAATACAAAATGAATGGTCATCAGTAAGAGGAAGAGCCTGAAATGTGATTTGCAGGACAGGAACATTAGAATCAAGCAGACACGGAAGTTTAAATATCTGGGAAGGATCTTGACAGAAGACGGCAAGTGTGACACTGAGATCCGTAGACATATTGGGATGGCCAAGGACACATTCTAAAAGCTGGGCAGAGTATTGCAAGACAGCAGGATTTCTTTGATAACAAAGAAAAGAATACTGAGCTGTTATGTGATATCTGTTCTTCTTTAGTCAATTAAATCTTGCTTAACATACAGATAATTCCCATTCTTGACAATGACTGTGCTGATGTACAAGAATTAAATGCACAGAAAAAGAGCTAGATATAATATGAAAAAATTAAAATTGCAAACTCTGCTCCAGTCTCTTATGAATTGAAGATGGTAATGTAAATTTGAAGAGTGAACTGTTATATAACATCTGTCCTTCTTTATGGCAGTGGATGTTGAACGATTTCCTCAAAGATGAAGAAGAGACTCAAGGCGACAGAGATATGGTTCTACAGAAGGATGCTAAGGATATCATGGACCAAGTGTGTGAGCAACGATGAGGTCTTAGAGAGGTTACAAACAAGAAGAAGTCTTATACTTAACATCAGAAAGAGGCAGCTGAAGTTTCTGAGACACATAAGGAGGAAGGAAGGCCTGGAAAATCTGATACTCACAGGTCATATAGAGGGAAAGAGAGACAAGGGAAAGCAGTGCATGACATACCTGACGAGCTTGAGCAAGTGGATGACAGAATGTGGTCTGGGGGAGGAAGCAGAGGGAAGGTGCTTGTTGAGAGCTGCAAGGGATAAAGGGAGGTGGAGAGCCATGATCTGAAAAGAAAGATGTTTAAAGAAAGAAATTTCATTCAAAAAAAAAAAAAATCACTCATCATGACTAGAGAAAATGTAGGGTCTGCTTTTTAGTACTCTTGGCCAATTTCAACTAATGAATCAAAACATTCACTTGGTTTGTCACTGTCCTTGTTTATATACAGAACCTGGGTCAGGGTGGACCTGAAAACACCAGCAGTTAAGAGGTGGTTCTACACTCCACAAAACCTGATCAGAGGCCTTGCTGTTGGACATAGATTATCATCTTGGATGCGGATGTAGTTTATCGTCATACCCAGGACGATTATGTCAATTAGGCTTCTCAACTCTAGATAACATCAAAAATAAGAAGCGAGAAAGACTACGCACAACTGAAAAAGAAATGAGGGTCTTGTAGTGAAAGAGATAATCAGGTACCTCGGAAAAAAGTTTGTGTTTTGTGTGCGATCTGCTGAAATAGCTTTTAAGTGTAAGCGTTCTCAAAGCAAATTTGTCGCAGATTACTTTCACAACACAAAGAAAAATCACTAAGTACAGACTCGAGTATCGGGGGCAGAAAGAAATGCTGAAAACTCTGTTTGCCAGTACTATCTTAAATCACAATGTGTGTAACCAGTCAGGAAAATAACTCACACTCCAACAAACGCCGTAGGAAGGAAAATTTGGGCATTTTTGGCTACGGCATTTGTTGGAGTGTTATTGCACATTCAACCAAACTTTGAAGAAATCGTGAAAAAACACCAGGCATAGGTTTCTTATAAAAGTCAGCACAAACAAGCATCTTTTTAGAGGGAGTTTCAGAGTGATCAGCTCTGAGGGGGGGGGTCGATTTGGTGAGGTCAGTATGATGTTTGAAAGACCCGAAACTGTCCAATGATCCTTTTCTAGAACATCACTGACGACGCCCTCTAGCGCTAAAGGAGCGTATATTCAAAAAAGAAATAAATAAAGTAAGTTCATATTTGTGTGTATTTTTAAAAAATCTATGGTTTAATTTCATAAAATTTAAATGTATAGCCTTTAAAAATTTTGCTAAGTGTGTCATGATATTTCCATTTACTCCTAGATGTACCATTACTTAAAAAGGTTGAGAAACACTGGTCTACATAGGGTAATCCCACATTAATGCCCACTGTCCCATTTTTGGGATGGTGGGCTTTAATGTATATAGAAGCCTATAATTAATACTGGAATCATATTTTGATTCTTATTAAATTTTATTTATCAGATTTTACAGTTGACATTAATGGGTTATATGTAGAAACCTATAATAAATACTAACTTTTTAAAAAGTCATAATTAATACCAGAATTTAGTTTTAATTTTTGCAAATAATTTGGGATTTTGCAGTGGACATTAATGAGTAAAATATAATACAAAACCAAACGGTTAGCAGAATATTCTATTACACAAAAATCTTTCAATTTTAAAAGTGTCCTGCCTAGAAAAGCAGTACACAAAATCTTGATACTTAAAATGAATGGACAATACCTGGCCTAGGTGTTTACTGAATTTTAAAACTATGCATGTTGGGCAAACTGACTTTCGTACCTGCAAATGGTGTATAAAAAAACATTTTCTTTTTTCCCTTGACACCACTATTATATTGTACTATCTTCACTTTCTTGACAATTGTTTATTTACCAGATTATAAAAATACATGAACCAATTACAATGTGATATTTATTATTTATTGTTTATAAACATTTATTATTTATCTTTTTATAAAGAAATAAATGTGAAAAGAAATCTTTTTATTCAAAAATTATCAAAATATGTAAACCAACAACAATGCAATATTTATTATTTACCATTTTATAAATAACTATGAAAACAATTTTTTCATTCATAAATTTATTTTAAAAAAAATCAATAAATTGCTACAAGAAATGCCTGGAAAATGCACTTTTTTTTCAAATTTATTTTTCAAATTTTTTTTCAAATTTACAGTTACATGTTATTATCTTGTTCAGACATTTGTTATAAATTTATGAATAAAAAAAATTATTTCTTTATGAACTGATAAATGATAAACATTGCATTAAAGTAGGTTCCCATTTTTAGAATGTTGTAAATATAAAATTATTCTTGTAAATAAACAATCTAATAGAGTGTTTAATATTTTTGTTCTAAATTCTCAAACAAAGAAAATGTATAAATTCACTTTCATATCTTTGGGTTCTATTAAAATTCCAATTATCACTTTTTAAAACAACAAACACTGTTAAGGAAGTGAAGTTAGTTAAAATAATCATGGAGTCAAAGGAAAAACCATTCTTTTGACACACCGAGAATGAAAGTTAAACATCTGTCTATATATCCGAGATGAGGTATTTTAACTATTTACATTGTTCAGACTGTTGTTCTAATCTTTACTTCTACATTCATAGTTCATGATTCTTCTAGTCATTGTATGCTCTAACAAAACACTTTATTTAGTCCACAGGGGTAGATTGTTCTTATTCCACGTGCCATGCCTTTGGCTATCTCAATTTCAGTTAATTTCCCTTGATAACTCAACTCTTCAAGTTTTTGTTCTTTCTGCTGTGGCAAGAGATTGAACTCACAGCTCTTTGGGTCAAGTCACTTTAGGATCAATCAACCAATGCTTTTTCTCCACTGGGTCATGTAAATAGTGTGAAAGATAAAGTTAGCCAATGTTGGTTACCCATTGAAGATTGATAGTCGTATAGTATAGTGTTGACTTGCAAGAACAGTGTGTTAACCATTATATTTGTATTTAGTGTATGTTAGTGTGGAACAAGGCCATATCTAAGCAGCATCTAGTGAGGATTAAACGTTTTTATAATTGTAATAAGCAGAAAAAATAGTCACTAATCTGAGAACAATCTCCTCTGGATGAAGGTGTCTTCATTGACATTTATTAGGCTCGGTTTAATCAGACTCAGTGTTCGAAATATGGTACAGCCAGCTCAGATAAAAGTCATTACAGTTGCTACAGGCTGAAAGAAAAGTTTTTTAAAGTCCATACCTGACAAGTTCAACCAAAGTTGACATCTTCGCATATGCATTACTTCACTCATGGTCACATCTTCTCTTACTGGTTTCATTCTCAGCTAAACATAACTTCATCCAAAACATATCACCAAAGTTACTTTTTACTTTAGCCAGACTGAGACCTGTTTAGTTTAAGTAACTATAAACAAGGATTAATCATTAGTGATACTAATGGGCTGATATTAAGTGATATTCAACTAATGAATTAAGAAGAAAGAAGAAATTAAACAAGAGAGCTCACCTGATATTTCTGTGGATTTTATAATATTATACTAGCATCAAATTGATCTCTCTAGAGATATTTTTGTTTTTCTGGACAAAGTAGGAGAAAGGCAAATGTTGGGCATACAAGGAGGATTTGGTCAATAAATTTAATGGTAAAATAAATCTCATGCCAGTCCGTTTCCTGCAAGTATGAATATTTGAGCCTAGCCTTTGAGCTGGCATTTAGGCTGAGTGTCATCCAATGCAATAAATTGAAGTGGATCAATGTGTGGTTCTCAGTGATATTTATTTATTTTTTTTTTAACCTGTCACTGTAGAACTATTTTTATTGAAACCACATCAAGTATAAATTGATCAAGCGAAAGCAAAGTGGATTTGGTTGGCTGCTTGCTTATTCATTTGGTGCTGTATTTTCTGGTGTGATTTTCTAAAAGCTCATTTATTTATTTTCTGATTGTATCTTTGATATGTCACATGTACTATATATATATATATATATATATATATATATATATATATATATGTGTGTGTGTGTGTGTATGTTAGGGAATATTTATATATATACAAACATACATTTATAAAAATACACATGGCATATATAATCATATATATCTTGTCATATTCATAGTGAATATGACAATAAAAATAAGGATAATGGTTCGAATAATGTAAATAATGACAATACCACATCTCAGAAATATAGACAGATATGGCATATGATATTTATAATTTTTCAAATACCTGTGCATATCTAGATTTATGTATATGCATGAACATATATTATAAAGATGTTAAATACAGACAAACAAGTACTCATGTCAAAGATGCATTTTTGTTTCAATGCAAATGCATCTTGACAGATGAGGAACAAAGATGGTTACACATTGAAACAAAAATGCATCTTTTTTGCGAGTACTCATTTGTCCGTATGTAACATCTTTATAATAAATAACTGTTGCTCTACTCTTGCCATTGTGCCCTCTTTTAAATTAATGCTATGAATGTTTGAATTTATATACTTTTCATTCTCATTATATTTGGAGATATATGTATGTATATATATATATATATATATATATATAAATTAGGTGTTATTGGGCAGCAATTTTTCATTTATATACATTTGATTAAAAAACAACAATGTTCTGTGATTTTTTTTAATTCACTTTTTAAATATTTCTAATTTATTTTTATTTCCAATTGGTATTTGTAAATAAAATTTCCCATATCTAAATATTTTCAACTAACATTATCCATTTTCAATGGCTCTTCATTTGTTATGTTGTCTGTTTACACACACACGCACACACAGTTCTATAACTCAGTATGGCTGTAAGGGCACCACATGTACTTCAGCTGCAGTTGCAGTGGTGTTTCCTGGTCAAGATAGCCATACAGAGCCAAATCCTTTCCAGGTTTATTTGAAATCAGAGTTTTCTTTCTCCTAGACTAGTCACCCACCAAGGCTATAAGACACAGTATATCCTGCTATTTATCCATAGCAGGGGGGAAGAAGAGATATTTTCATAACTTTCCCAAGGCTATTAGCACATAGGTGAATATAATGAACTTGACTGGAATTAGAACTTGGCTCTCCGATTCCTTAATCTGTGTGCCACCATCCATTACTCTGCTATGTTGTCAGTTTAATTTTTTTAAATAATGCCTTTTATCATGTTTTGTTATTGTGAAATGCAATAAAACCAATATTCAATATTTCTCCTTTAGGTGCTAGAGGATTTGTTCACTTGAAACCATTTTTAATCATTAATCTGAGAATATGGCTGTATATAGTTTAGACATTTCAGGTGTAGCAATGACTGAGCAGTTTAGTACTGGATAGTTAACCAAGACAAGATATCACTAAATATTTTTTTAATCCTTTTACCCCCACACAAGGTTATAATGCCACAAAAATGTGGGGGGAGGGGTTACAGTGAGGGAAAGATAATGGGAGGACTGAGGAAAGGCCGAAAAAGGAACAGGGTTCAAGCAGGCAGAAGATGGTAATTGACATTGCATTTAAGTTTTTGAAAATTGTAGCTATCAGGGAAGCCAGAACCAGAACAGAGTTGCACAGGTAAAAAGTGCGAGAAAAAAATGTCAGAATAGAAGTGGCAGTTGTATCTAGTTAGTTCAACAGCAAAACAGTGAGACCTAGTTGCCAATCTAGTAGAATGTTTAACCTTTAACATTCTGGAGGTGATTTTGTTTGCAAAGCAAAAATTTTATCCTGCCACTGCAATTGACTCAGATGAATGAATGATTAACTGTTTCAATTTTGTAGTTGTGTTGTCATATCCTGCTATAGTAACAGAAAATTAAGTAGTGCAGCAGAGGAACCTTGAAAAACAATGCAGCGGAATGGAAAGTAGTGAATAATGCAGTGTGTTAAAAGTTAAATTCATGTAATTGTAAAAAACTCATCAGAGCAGTTGCCATGAAAATATTTGTAGAAAAGACAGAGGGAAGCCATGTCAAATCAGTGAGAAAGTGACTGAAGTCAAGATGCCTAGTCAGGATCAGTTAAATTACAGATCCTTCTTTGGATTTTGTCAAGAATTTCTAGATGTACATTAGGAGCACCAGACCACATATGGCAACAGTATTCAATGCATAGACAAATAGTTGGAGTAGAAGTGGCAGTTACGTTTAACTATTTCTACAATAAAAGGGTGGGGCCTAGATGCCAATCTAGTAGCATGCTTAAATTCATGTAACCTGGGCACTAGGGATATAGGCTTGTTCGAGCAGTTGCTATGAAAGTATTTGAAGAGAAGACAGAGGGATGCCATATCACGTTGATTTGAAAGTGACTGAAATTGAGATACCAGGTCAGGATCAATTATATTATAATCCCTTCTTTGGATTTTGTCAAGAATCTTGAGATGAACATCATGAACACCAGACCATACAGCTTAATGAGAATAATCTAGCCTCAAAGATTGAATAAAGGATTCAGTTCAAAATTTCCTGACAGATAGAAAGCATAACAACTGAAACATTATTACTGTAGCAACAAAAATGTGGTTATCAGTTTATTAATAAATCCAAAGTTACAACTAATTATGAGTTGCAAAATTTATGAAGATGTAAGATAAAGTTACAAACTCACCTGCCCTTTTAGAGTTGTAAAAAAAGCAATGAGTTTTAAAGGAATGTATGTTTATGGTTGATAAGCCATAGAAAATGAATCAATCAATAGAAACATCTATTTGGTATTATTTATTTCATCTTTCCAATAAGTATGAATTACTTTTTTCCCTCTATTAAGAAGGTTTTCATATTGTTTATCTTCCAATCCACTTGTCTTGAGAAGACAGGAAGATGATGACTGCTAAATGCATTGTGAAATAGGTTGATGCAGGAAATTAATTGTGCCGTTGGAAAACATTGACAATCCCTGATATTGGGTGTTAAGTTCCAGTGGGATTTTACCTGGAGAGATTTACTCAGGAGTTTCTTTTTTTTTTTTAATCTATTTTTGCATGTTCTCAATTTCAATGTTTTGAATTTGCTTATTTTATTTGTATTCAAGACTGAAGGACATTCAGTATATCTGGGTGTGGCCTCCCCAAGGTAACAAAATAAACAAAATACTTATTACTGTCAATTCACTTCCCATGGCTTATTTCCCTTCTGCTATATCAAATTATATATAAATGTGTGTATGTATGTATGTATGCATGCATATATGTGTGTGTTGATGTGTACATAGAAACTATGGTAAAATTGCATATAGTGCAGAGATTATATATATATATATATATATATAATAAATTCAGTATTTGGCAAAAAGTGATATTTGCCAAAAAGAACAGCTGATTTTAAAGAGTACTCAATACAATTGTCATAAAACAAAAATGTAGGGCAAGTTAAGATATAAAATATCTGGAACACTGACCTTTCTGCAACCATGGTTTCAACCAAAATGGTTTTGTCAGGAAGTTAAAGTGTTTCCTCTTAAAAAAAATCATTATAATAAATAAGTTTTTTTTAGATGAAACACTAATTTACTTTGTCAATACATTCAACCCTGATGTCTTTACACCATTGACAATGTCTTTTGTTGTTAAGTGAGGATTCTTCAAGACATTTCTAGCAATTTCCATTTCCATTCTCTCAGAAATTAACCATTTTCTGTGAGTCCTTAATTTATTCTCAACACAATGAGTCTCATTATACTTCTTGATAATGCTATGACATGTCAATCGAGAAACATTTAAATGCTTGGAAGGTGTTGTATGTCAACTTTTTTGTACACATCAACTATCTTTATTTGGAACTTCTTGTCAAGTTCAGCTATCTTCCCCATGGTTGTAGAATGAATTATTCCAATATGTGGCACTCACATATTGTCTTCTTCATTACCTTTTAGAATATTATAGTATCGGGTCAATAGTATTTCATTTTAAAAGGGTGTTTGTATTAAATATCAGATTAAGAAAAAACATTACAATTGCCATATAGCAATCAGTCAGTTATGTGCCATGCGTGATACACACTTAGGTGATCATGTGTCATTCAATACATGACTAACGAGGCAAATTTTTCCCTGCAGTAGGTTGGCATTTCTTTCTGTGGTAGACCAGTTGCCATCCGGTTTGTCCTGCTATTTACCCATAGCTGGGGGGATTCATACCTTTCCAAAGGGTATTAGCGCATAAGTGAATGTAATGGATTCAAATGGAATTCAAACTCAGCTCTTGGATTCCTCAATCTGAGTTGCTATCCTTTACTCCACCATGCCTAAAAATTTCCGGGGTGGGGGTGACGGGGGATTTTGCACAGTACCAAATTTTACAAAATTCTCTAACTATGATTATAATAGTTTGAAACTTCTAAAAATTTCACAAATTATTCAAAACTAAATTCAGAATCAACTATTTATAGCAGATTCAGTAAGTACTTGTAAATATTTGCATTTCCTTAAAAATATGCAAATATTTAGTGGGAGTGAATAATTCTGTCCACAAATGTATATGCATACAGACACACTTGCTTTATAGTATATGTATCAACACATGCACATACAACTTGACATAGGCCAGTAGATAGCAATTAGAGCACTTTGCTACAGTGTCCTTGTGCCAGCTCAACTTTGCATATATTACTAAATACATCATGTGAGTCTGCATACTTTTATACGCATTCATTTTTGGTCAGACATTTTCAGACATCTAGGCTGTGTGTGTGTGTGTGTGTGTGTGTGTGTACAGAGTTTGATAGCCAGATTTTTAAATTCTCCGCATCAATTCAGTCTGTTAGGAAATAGTTTTATTCATAAATTTAGAAACCTGCAGTGCTAAACCAACATAATAACACATTTAAATATTTATATTTATGTATTTTTCAAAGGCAAAATCTTTTCTGATTTTTGTTTTATTCAAATTTATCTTTTTTCTTTCTTTATCTATCTTTGGTTCTTTATTTCAGCCTCTTCTCCCCCACTTCTTTCTTTCATCAGCTTCTTTTTCTTCTCTCTTTTCCCTTCTTCAGCCTCTTCTCCCCCACCCATTTCTTTCTTCAGCTTCTTTTTCCTCTCTCTTTTCCCTTCTTCGGTCTATTTGTTTCTCTAAGACTGCTTTTATTTCTATTGTTCTCCTTACTTTTCCTTTCCTCAATCTCAACTTTTCATTCTTGCAATCTTTTCCTCCTTTGGCTATTTTTAATTTTTCAACATTTTTTTTTTCATTCCGTGTATTTTTCTATCACTATTTTGTATTCTTAAAAACATTTATTTAGGACTTCATCAATTTATAACCTGGGATGGATTGGATATATTAAGCTTCTGCTTTTATACAGAGTTTTGTCTGTAAGTCCATCTTGGAAGTTAAGTGCTGAAAGTGGCAAATGCCAAAAATAACCACTGAAGGTATCGGAAAAGTGTTTGGTTAGAATAACTGCTACCAAAGACAACGATGAGAATGTTAGCGTAAAGGAGTTGATAAGTAGCCATGAAAATTATAAAACTGTTACAGCAATTGAAAGTAAAGTTTGCGTATCCAATCTATTTCTTTTTACCAAACACTGGACTAATTAACCTTATTCTAAAATTATGTACCAAAGACAATCTTGGGAGATGATTAAGAGACCTTTTAGAAGATCATGAGAAAAATACAATAAAAACAGATGAAAAAGGAGATAATTCTGAGAAGTTACATAAAAAAGATAAAAGATACAGAATGTAGAAAAAAGAAAGAAGAATTAAGAGGAAGGAACAAAAATGGAAGAATTTTGGGTAAATCTAGAAAAATGAGGAGGAAGAAAAAATAACCTTATGTAAAAATAGAAAGAATAATAAAATAAATAAGGAAAAAGAGAAAATAGTATAAGAGAAACAAGAATACACAAAAAGATGCCAAAATCATTTTGAGTGGCAAGAAGAGAAAAGGTCTTCAGAAGAAAAGTGAGAAGAATAAACAATAATTAAAGGAAAATAATGAGAATTATAAAAAACTGAAGGAAGATGAAAGATTAATAGGTAGGAAATAACGGAAAAAAAATTTGTGAGTAAAAAGGAGTAAATTTGTGAGTAAAATATAAATATTTAAATGTGTTATTATGTGAGAAGAATAAAGAAAGAAATAACGAAAGGAAAGAAAGACTGACTGAAAGTAAAGAAAGACAAAGGAAAAAAAGATTAATTTTGAAAGAAAAAGTAAAGAAAGATGAAATAAAAAAAAAGAAAAGAAAAGAAAGATGAAAGAAAAAAGACTTTCTAAAAGAAAGGAAATGGAAGGAGAACGTTTGAAAGGTAACAAACAAAGATTAGACTTAAAAAAAAAGAAAAATAAGGGCTGAGATAGATTAAGAGCATGGAAATAAAAAGAATATGTCTGGAAGACAAGGCAGAAGAAAATGACAATTTGTGAAGTAGAGACAAAAATACAAGCAAAAAAGACATTAAATGTCGTAATAGAAGAATAACAAAAATGACTGAAAATTGGTGAAAAGATTTTTTAGCAAGAGGAAGAGAAAAAATAAAGAAATAAGAAAGAGAAAGAAAAAAATTGAATGAAAAGGATAGAAACAGGATGAGAATAATGTAACCAGGAAATTAAGCCAAACAATAAATTTATAAAAAAAGAAAAAGATAATTTTGTTGATTTACTATCAATTACAAAAATAGTAACCATTTAGATTAATAGTGTTTCTTTGTATAATAAAAAGGCTGGGTAGGTTTACTCGATGAAAAGCCTCACAATAGCAATAAAAGTCAATCTAAATAGCCTTCCCCACCTTTTTGTTCTAAGCTAATGTTTAAATGTCTGGCTAGTTTTAATGACAACAATTTCTTGCAAATTAAATCTCCAACTCCTCAAGCAAATTTTAAGAGATTCTTTCTTTATACAGCTGCAGATGTTGTTTTGAAAACATTCTACAAATTACATAAATGGTTATTCATTACAGGGATTAATTGAAATTGTGTGAGTAGAGTTACCATCTGAACAATACCTTGATTAATATGGAAAAAAGAATGTTTTCCTTATAAAAATACTCTTCCTTTATGATTGAGTAAACAGTAAGTGTTTTCACTGTTTTTAGAAATAACTTCTGTATACATGCTTAAAAAAATAAAACAAAAAACACTATATAATACAACCTGTCACTCTAGGAAAGGTAGATGGTCGGAGGTGACATACAATGGGGTAGAAAGAATCAACAATTTAAAAATGTAAGAAATATA
Source organism: Acanthosepion pharaonis (assembly GCA_903632075.3). Taxonomy (NCBI): domain Eukaryota; kingdom Metazoa; phylum Mollusca; class Cephalopoda; order Sepiida; family Sepiidae; genus Acanthosepion; species Acanthosepion pharaonis. The sequence goes on from CAHIKZ030000070.1 coordinate 1,780,042, forward strand.
TTTGATGTTAAATTGAGCCCCAAATGCAAATAAATTCTGAACATGACCATTTTGCAGATTGGACCATGTTGGTGGTGAGATTCCATTGTATTTCACTGTTGACATTTTTTTTGGCTGCAAAAACTCATATGGTATTCTATAGATAGAATAATGGAAATATCATTTGTCTGGCAGCAAATACATCTATTTCTTTTATTACTGCTAAAAATATTAAAATATTGAATTCTGAAGAAGAGTTTTATAACTTTCACTTCATCAATGTGTAATGTCCCTTCAGGATAATGTCTTTCCACAACATCCTGTCCTTTGTAACTCTTAGTTAGGTTTAGAAGGCATCTTGCACTATTCCTAGATGTCTTTGAATTTCAGTGTTGCATTTACCATTCCCTGTTAAAACACTTCCTAGAGTGATTAGTTTGTTATACTTGTTTGATTTTGGTATCTCCAATTTGTACTTTGCATTTTGGGTTATTCCTTTTGCTAACAAACATACATTCTCTCTTACAATTGATGGTTAGTCCTTTCTTCTCACTTTCCTTCACTAACTTCTGTAGGAGTTCTAGTAATTTTCTTTCTATGTCTGCTATCAAGATTATATCATCTGCATATCTAATGCTGCTGAGATTGTGGTTGTCAGTATTGGGTCTTGGTAGGCCTTTTAATTCTTTCAAGATCACCTCACTATAGAGGTTGCATAAGAACAGTGAGAAGACACATCTTTATCTTACGCCCCTTTCTATTTTTGTATATTTACTGAATCAATTTACTACCTGCATGCAGGGAGGTTGCCCCCAGTGTAAGTTTTGTGTTGTTCTGATATCCTTCCCAAATAAATCAAACCTACCTAACAGTTCTTTGCAACACTTTATCAAATACTTTTGCATAATCTATATGTATACTTCCTTTATCATTTGTATTGCTTTTTCTGATATCATTCTGAGCATAAATATCACATTCTTACACCAAGTATTCCAAGAAATAGGACACAATCTTTTCCAAAACAGAATTCAGGATGTGACTTTTGTCCTAATTCCTCTATGCACATTATTCATCAGAATTTGGATCATAAGTTTTGTTATTGAAACCTGTAGGTAGATGACAATCAGGTGAGTCCTGTAGTGCCTGCCCATCCTTACTGGGCAGAAAGTCAATTCCAATCAATCCTCTCTGTGTTGTTATCTCTGATTAATATATGTAAATAAATAAATGTTATTTGTTTTATGTCAATGTAGCTTTTCTTTTGTTTCTGCCATCCAACTAAAAATATTTAAAAGTCTCAATTTAACAGAACTTCTTCCTCAAACCTTGCAGATATATATGAAGCACTCAAAAGCTAGTAGCTTTTTTTCACTTAATACCCTTCAGCTCAGTAAAAAAACTTTGTGAACATTCTACTAAAATTGGGAATTTAATTTTTTTTTTTTTTTATGTACTGGCTTCAAGAAGAATTAGACAAATTGTCCAATGGAGTTCACATTTCTTTTCACCTGAATTTTTGGGCATGCGATGAATATGGATCTACTTAGATCTTCAGGTATATCATCACAGTTGTATATTTTATTATGTCTCTTTTTGCCAATGCCAAAATCATCTAAAGCTTCAAGAATCTCAATTACAATTTCATCTGTTCCTGCTGTATTTTTCCTATTCAATTTGACCAGTGCAAATTTCACTTCACATTAAAATGTCTGAGCCATCCATATTTTTGCATATTGCAGCTTTTCCTCTTTCATCCAATACATTCATTCTGTCTTTGAAGTATTTTTTTTATATTATCAGCATTCCAATTTTTGATTTATGTATCCTGTTAACCAACACGTCTTTTGTCCTGTCATTTCTCTTATCCTTTTTATCTAAATTTTTGCCTTTCAGCAAACTTTTCATTGAGCCATTCCTCTTCTGCCTGTCTGCATTTGTTTCTAATTTGAATGTGCAATGTCCTACATTCTGTACCATACCTTAGTATTGTTTGCTGTCTCCTTCTCAATAAGTTGCGAATTTCATCTGTCATCCATTCCTTCTGAGGGATGATCTTGTTTGATGATGTTAATAATGTTAATGTTAATATTAGCTGTTTTCCTGCTAGGAAACATTTGGCATTCAATGACCAAGCTGCCAGTACTGCTTTCAGTTGAAATTTATAAAATCTTTCTCTTAAAACAACACTGCAGGAAAATAGGTTACTAAAGTCCAATAGTTATTATCACACTTTCTACTATAAATGACAGTTTCCTTCCTAATCTTTTATTTGAAGTAGTGTTGAATGTCAACATCTTTGTTATGTCATTATTTTCTTTTCAAGTTAGATGTGATATCCATTTTAGTTGTTGTTGCTGCTGTTGATAGTTCTCAAGTGATGCAGCTTTGGGGATTTGGTACAGTTCTTTTTTTGTAATTTTGTTGAGAGAATTCCCAATGTTCTAAGAAGTCTACACACACTAAAAGCTATTTTTAACAATTGATCTTAGAAAGCAACTGTTTGCATCTGACATATTTTTCTGAATGAGCTTGGCACTGTACATGAAAATCATAGTCTGATGAGACTATTTAAGAACATGACAGGAGTTTTCAGGTTAATGTTTGGGTTTTGTTACAATTTGTAGTGTTGGGCAATACTATCTCTAGTACAGCCTATTCTATATTCAATTTCCTTTTCTCCTGTACTATATTTGTTATACCTAGTTCATGCATCAAATGTTTAGCACTTAATAATTCTACATCCTGAATTTTTATCACTGCTTTCATTTCAATTCTAAATCAATTTGGAAAGGTTTATCTTGGTCCTATTTCTTGGATCACTTGGTAGCAGATGTTGATTTTCTGTTCAAGATCATTCTTATCTTAATTAATTATTAATATCTATGTCACCAGCATAATGCCCCCCCCCCCGCTTTGAGGTCAGTGTAGCTGGTTTGTTTTAGCCATAATATAAGGCGGGCCAAGTGGCTAAACAAAAACATGTGCAGAATTACAGAGATTGAGTACCATCAACAAAGAAGATATGCACAAACAAATAAGGCAACTGACAGGACAGAAGACATGCTTGTCAGCAGGCTGCTTAAAAGCAAAGGATGAAACATTCATATTAGAGAAGAAAAAAATTTTTCAATGCTGCAGTGAGTATATTGGAGAACTCTTCCATGATGAAAGAACAACCAGCAATACACTGAACTGAAATTCTAAAAACTGAAGTAGAAGCTGCACTGACCAAATTGAACAGAAACAAGTCTGCAGAGCCAGACAGTATTGTAACCAAAATGCTGACAGCCTTAGATGAATTTGGCATAGACAAGTTCACAAAAATTATAAATGAAATCTACAACAGGGACATACCAGAAGAACTCAGCAGATTTATTTTCATAGCACTAGCTAAGAAACCAGGTGCAAACAAATGTGAACTCCACTGAACAATAAACATAATGAGCCATGAAACAAACTCATCATCCATATTTTGATGAATAGAGCACACATCAGAATCAGGACAGAGATAGGACAAGAACAGTGCAGGTTCATTAAAGACACTTGAACAAGTAATGTAATATTCATGCTCAGAATGTTATACAAATGCAGAAGGACATGTACCTATGTTTTATAGACTACGCGAAAGGCGTTCGACAAAGTACACTACAAGGATCTGCTGGAACTGCTCAGCAACCTCGATATATTCGGGAGAGATATTAGAATAATCAAGAACTTATACTGGCAGCAAATGGCATGCATGTGCATCATTGAGAATGAGTTCAGCAAATATACAAAAATAGAAAAGGGCATAAGGCAAGGATGTGTCTTCTCAATGGACTTATTCAACCTATACTGCAAGGCAATTCTGAGAGAATTAGAAATCTTACCAACATAAGATACACAGATGACACAGTACTGATAGCAAACATGGAAAAGAAACTACAAAACCTCCTACAGAAGGTAGCGAAGAAGAGACTAAGCATAAACTACAAGTAGACAGAATGCATAGTTATCAGTAAAAGGATGAGCCCGAAATGCGATTTGCAGGTCGGGGACACTAAAATTAAGCAGTTGCAGAAGTTTAAATATCTGGGAAGGGTTTTGACGGAGAACGGTAAGTGTGGTGCTGAGATCTGAAGATGTATTGGTATGAGCAAGAATGCATTCCAAAAGCTAGGCAGAGTATTGTGAAACAGGAGGATTTCTTTGCTTACAAAGAAAAGAGTATTAGACTGCTACGTGACATCTGTCCTTCTTTACAACAGCGAATGTTGGACAGTCTCCTCAAAGATGAAAAAGAGACTCAAGGCAATTGATATATGGTTCTACAGAAGGATGCTAAGGATGTCATGGATCGTGTGTCTGAGCAACAATGAGATTTTAGGGTGGATGCAAACAAGGAGGAAGCTTATACTTAACATCAGGAAGAAGCAGATGAAATTTCTGGGACATGTAATGAGAAAGGAGGTCACATAAAAAGAAACATAGAATAGCTGGTTCACAATTTCCTATTAGAAATTTAAGCAATTTCTTGAATATATATATATATATATATATATATATATATATGCCATCATCAGAACAAAAGCCAAACTAGTTTGTGGGGAAATGACTTTCATAAAACAATAGCCTAGTTAATGTTCATTAATACTTTCATCATGATGGGTACAACTGAGATACCTCTGTATATGTGAGGATCTTGAGGCTACCTTGAGGCCTACCTTTCTGTTTCCATAGTGCCTCAATGCATGATAAACCTCACTTTTGGGGGATGCATTTCTGATTCCATTCTTCTTCATAAACTAGAGAAGATTGTTATGGAATTCAGAGAGAAAGCTATTTTCAAAAGTTCAGCCTTAATGTCAAGTGATGCTTTATTATTCCTTAGTTTTTTAATAACTTTCTTAATTTTCTCATCAATAGGTTCATTATAGTTTATATTTAGAGACAGATTTTGTAATAATTAGATATATATTGCTATATTTCTGCAAATTTAATTGGTTTAGTGTGATCATGGTTGAAATATGATTCAAAGTGTTTTTTGAGAAAAGACATTGTGTAGGTTTTGATTGTATTATTGTGATTTTTTGCTTTTCTCCACATTTTAACATATGATCTATACAGCTTGACTTCATTAATTTTGTTTTTAATTTTCTGGAGATACTGATTTCTTAAAGAATTAACTTTTTTTTTTACTCTCTGTGTTAATTGTTTATTATTTCTATTTGTTTCTTGTATCAGCTTTTTCAACTTTTTTCTTCCAAGTATTCTCTAAAATGTCTTACTTGCTTTCAGCTAATGAAGATATAACATTATTTGATTCCTTTATATTTTGATCAAGATTTATTGACATCAATTTGGACTTTGGTTTATTACTGAATTCTAAGTTTACCCTTTCATTTTTAAGGACCAGGATATTATACTTTGGTCTGTTTTGCGGCTTAGGTGGTTGGTGTTTGGTTACAAGTAGTCTCTGATCATATATTGATGTTGTATACTCTAACATATTTCGGAAACTGTCTAATCCAAGAGTTTCAGATGCTGAAATCAATAATCTTTTTAGTTTACATAATCTGGGCTATGCCATGTGATGCAGTGTTTCATGGAATGGTCAAACCATCTGTTAAGGATGGAATATTTTTTTGAATAACAAAAGTTTAACAAGCGTTCTCCATTGCTGTTTGAAGTTTCTATTTCAAAGAGTGGCATCTTATCGTCAAAGGAGAAGTGACATTTAAAAATAATGTCAGTAGTATCCCCATTAATGCACAGTTTACTTATTTTTCCTAATATACAAAGTTAACTTAATCCTGTGTAGAATTTCTCTTTTTCTGAAACAACACTATTTTCAGTTGGGGGCATAAACTGATATCACTTGGATCTTACAGTGATGAACAATGACATCAGCTTCCATCAGCCTTTCTGGCTGGTGTACATTATTGTCTATCACAATATCTGGTGATTTGTGTATTGCAATTACAAGGCCACATTGTCTTTTCTCCTTTTGGTCAGTTCAAAATAAATTGTATCCTGTTGAGATGTTGAGTTTTTCCGCATACGTGTATTGAAATAAGGACAAACACATACGTAGGGAAAAATACTGGTATATCTGAAGAGGTATTTACAACAGAGGGATTAGTAGTCAAACGAACGCAGGTTAGTCAGTAACAATCAGAAAGAGTATAAAGTCCAACTGTATCTTCCGGTAGAGAGACGGAAGTGTGATGGTCACCTGATCTCTGCAGAACTCTATAGAACTGTCCTATTAGTAGTAGTCCATTCTGATAAGAAGGTGGGTGCACCCCAACATATCCCAAATGTGCAATGGAGTCACAACCAACTTAACGTACCTTTTGCATACAGACATCATCAAGATTTGCTTTTTTGCATTCTTCTAAAGGGAAGCGAACTCTGAAATCATTTGATCCTGACTGGACATTAATTTCTCCTATTTTTCACTTGAAGAACATTCTTTCTTCTCTTAAGGTGTTCAACTTCAAATTTCCATTCTAATTTAGTTCATTGTACCTGCTTTTAATGCTATCCACATACAGTTCCTACTAATTTGGATCATCATCTGTCTGAAGGTGTGTTACAATGTTAAACTGCATTCCTGAATCTCTTATTATTGATTGTTTTGTAGTCGATTTAATTTTATGTTTCTCCTCCTATGTTTCCCCATGTCCATAAATATATTGGCTCTTCTTGAAACCATGTGTTGCCTATTACCAGATCATTTGCACCATTAGGCCCAATTTTCTCAGCAATCATTATTGTTCTAAATCTGAATTTGCCAAATATTTCACCACTTTGTTACTTCTCTATTTTGTCATTGAAATCTCTCATGGCAGTTGTGATTTCTTTCAACTTGCATTGAGCCATGGTGTTGTCTAGTGTATGGTAAAATTTTTCAATCTTTTTCTGTACTTGGCATTGTCAGTGCTTATTCAACTACTATGACAATATTAAAGAGCTTCCCTCTCAGATTAACTACAAGAATTCTCTTAGTTCATAGTATCCCAGAAAACATTTCTTCATATCTTGGTATTATTCATATCAGTCCTACTTCCCTCATTTTTCACTCCACCTGCATACGTTGCTCAGTGTATGTCACTGAAGGAAATCTATATTGTTTGTCCACCTTGTTTACCATACACCTAAAATAGTAACATTTACCCTATTTGTTTTCTACTTTATATTTTCTAAGTGGCCACATTGATATAGGCATTCTATGTCCCTAAAATGATTTTTTGTTTGATGTGGACAGTTGCTGACGCCTATCATTCATGTCTTTCATTAATAGGCAAGGGATCAATTCCAAAGAGTTTGACCCACTTCACACCATTGCTCTTTATAGATTGGTTTTTAATGGATGATAATTAATTGAAACCTGTAGGTGGGTGACAATCAAGTGAGTCTTGTAGTGCATGTTTGTTCTTACTGAGAAGCTAATTCCAATCAATCCCCTCTGAGTCGTTATCTCTGATTAATATATGTAAATAAATAAATGTTATTTGTTTTATGTCAATGTAGCTTTTCTTTTGTTTTTGCCATCGAACTATCTGAAAATTTCAATTTAACAGAACCTTTTTCTCAAACTTTGCAGATGTTCATTATTCATTTTTCCATCAATTTTGAATATTTTTATCCATTTCTCAGAATCTAATGCATATATGATGCTAGATTTTTTATATGTTAATCAGCATAAAAAATGAATATAAAACTCAATTTTCACAACAATAGTTTAAATACAACAAATTTGATAGAATTATGCAAAATATTAAAAGAGAAAATTATTTGTACAGTATGAAAAAATAGAAAAAATTGAACAATTTTCACAGTAGTCAGTAGCATGGCCTCTTATCTTTATAACCTGCTGCAATCATTTTCTAAAGTTTTTGATGAAATTTGAACAAGTTTTTTCTGTGATTTTCTTCCATTGTTCAATGGTTACACAATCTAATTCCTGAAGATTTTTTGATGACCGACAATTTATTCGAACTTTCAATTCTTGCCATAGATTTTCAACAGGATTCAAGTCAGGACTCATTGAAGGCCATGGCAGAACTGTAATCTTCTTTTTCTGAAGCCACGCAGTCACTGATTTAGACATATATTTGGAATCATTATATTGCTGTAAAGTAAATCTCCAACCTAGATGAAGATTTTGCACTGATCGTTGTAGATTTTCATCCAGAATTTTTATATAATCTGCATATTTCATTATTCCTCTTACTGCAATTAATTGTCCAGCCCCCATTGAGCTAAAACAACCACAAAACATCATCAATCCACCTCTATGTTTTAATAATGTCACTGTGTTCTTTAGGAGAAAAGACTTGGCTTTCTTGTGCCAAATCTTATGTACATCATTGTACCCAAAAAGCTCAATTTTTGTTTCATCACTCAATAGTACTTATTCCCAAAAGCAATTTTCTTTGTCCAAGAACATTTTGGCAAAATTAAACTGAGAAACAATGAGACATAGTGAAGAGGGGGTTTGTCATGGTTAGTTTCCATTTCTATTTAAACAATGTTGTATTGTGTTGGTACTTATGCTGATACCCATCATATCCAAACATTTGGCAATGTCTTTCAAAACAACTCGTAGGTCTATATTAACCTTGCAACACAGTTTTCATGCAGTTCTTGGTGACAATTTAGTTTTTCTTCAATACCCTGGCAAATTCTCTGTCGTGTCGAACTGTGTAAACTTCTCTATAAGGGACTGTACCATAGATCTAGAGATAGCTAACTGGTTTGATTTGCCAACTTGTGGAAGTTAATAATTCTCTGTCTCAAGTCAATGCCAAGCTCCTTTATCTTCCTCATTATGTTGTTCACATAAGAATAACAACGGTGATACTCTATGCACCACATGATGTTCTTTGCTGGAATTACCATGAACATTCTACTGAATAAATAGTCTAGAATACTTCACTGGTAAAATAATTATGTAAATTACTTATACTTACATGAATCAATCAATTCAAAACTGTTATAATCTTCCTAAAACCAGATCTTCAAATGATTTATGTTAAACAAATTACTACCACTGGCTGGATTTGAATGCTCTGAAAACCAAGACTAAACTAAAAATTCCATCAACGCTGCATCGGCTCCACATCTAGCTTCTGTTTTACTTACATACTCAAAGAAAAATACAATCCAAAATTTCCACTGAATAACACCAACCCCCACTTAGAGAAACAAAATAAAAATTGGAGCTGATCTGAGTCTAAAAAAGGACTTAAAAACCCACCAAAGAGACATCTTCGGCAGTTGGACAGCACAACAGCCAGGATTCACATTGTTCATCAGAATGCAACACCCTCCCTCTCCTACCATACGCTTCTGTGGACGATTTTTACAATTCTACTTATCTCTTTCTTTTGATGAGTGACATTTAGACCAATTTACCATTTTTTGTATTTTTACATTAATACAATTGTTTATTTCTTAAACCTTTGTCATTTGTTCTGCCACCATACACTTAATATGACAAAACATTATTTTCTACTGTACAAATAATTTTGTCTTTTTCTATTTTGCATAATTCACCTGTCAAATTTGTTGTATTTAAACTATTGTTCTGAAAATAGAGTTCTATATTTCTTTTTTTGTGCTTATTAACATATAAATCTGGTATCATACGGGCATTAGATGCTGATAAATGGATAAAAATATTAAAAATTAATGGATGTATGTATAATTTCATTGTTGACTGTATATGAAGCACTCAAGCACAAGTGGCATTTTTCAACTTGATACATTCAGCTCAGTAAAAACTTTGTAACTATTCTACTAAAATTAGGAATTTCTTAAATGTTTTTATGTAATGAATTCAAGAAGAAAAACTAACTGCATTGAATGTTGCTATCACATGTGGTCTTGGTCTGGTTCTTCTGCTATGTATTCAGGTATTCTTGATAAAATACAAAGAATCTGTAATGATAGTCATCCTGACCCGGCATCTCAGCTTCAGTCATTTTTTTCAACACTGCAATGTAACTTCCCTGTGCCTTTTCTATAAATACTTTGATGGCAATTGTTCTATGGTGCCGAGAATTTATGAATTTAAGTGCAGAAGTAGATTGGTGGCAAATTTTCATAATTTTACAGTTGAAATTGCATGATCTAACTCTAAATTTTATGCTAAATTTTTCTTTTCTCACACTTCTTGCTTGTGGAACTCTCTTCTGGTTTCTTGCTTTCCAGTCAACTTTGATCTTCAAAATTTTAATGTCAATTGATACTGTCTATATTCTTAAACCCTGTTCATTTATTATTCTCTCTCTTTAATAATGTTTTCTTTTTCTCATATTTTCTCATGCTCAGTAACCCATTGTATCTTAGTAGCTTTATTGCCTTGCTTGGGGTGAAATGATAAAAAAAAAAACAAAAAAAACTACAGATTACTTTTTATCTCTACTGCTTGTATGTAAATCGAAGGTCAAGTTAAAATCTCACTTGTGACTGAAACAATAATGTCAATCAATGTATCAAAATGGTCATTTGATGCCAGTATTCAAAGATGACCACAGGGACCAGAATAATTAATTTTAGTGACTTTACACAATTCAACTAGAGAGGTCAATATCTTGAAACCAGCTGATTTAGTTTGAAATGAGTGCAGGGAATATCACATCTCCAAAAGTTCCGAGGACTGACAATGGCTTCAACCCTCAAATTAACATCAGAAATCTCCAGAGAAATTAATGTTCTAAGAATAGTGCCAATTATGAAGACAAACTATGTGATAGTCTCATCTGGTTATGGTAAGGGCAGCTTCGATTAACAGAGCAAAATTTAGTAAGAATCTAACCTCAATTAAATCTAGGAAGATGACTGGAAGGCCTGTCTAAAAAGAGCAGTAACCTTTGCACTTTTAAACTCATATTTTGTCTTCACATAACTATAAATCTATTTTAAATATATCTCAGTCATTACGAGAATCTTAGATACAGGTTATGAATTGGAATTACATGAGATTTAATGAAATGAGGCAAATCTATGAATATATGATTAAATATATGCAAGCACATATATATATATATTTGGGCAGCAACTTTTCTTTTATACATGTTTCATTATATGTGATAGACAAAGAAAATTTTATAAGTTTATATTCAGTTTTTCTAATGTTCTTGCAGTTTTCCTTTTTGGGCGACAAATTGTAGGAACTCTCCATTCATTGGCTATCTATATTGGGTTTGTTGTTAGAACATAAACACAAGAAAACATACTTGTATGTATTATGTACAGAAGTAGTAATCCTAAGCTGTGTTGGATGAAATTAACTAGTAATTCCTTCTTGGAGGTATCTTTAAAAACAGGCAAAATGTTACTAGAATTGTCAAATAGGGTAAAGGTTGAGATTTGGCTAAAACCATTTTTATATAAAAAACACATTCAATAAAATGTGTACAGTATGTTTTTCATTGAGCCATTCCTCTTTTGGCTTTTTTTGCATTTATTTCTAATTTCTTTGGACAATGTCCTATAGTTTGTGCCATACCTTGGCAATGTTTGCTGTCTCCTATTCAATATGTTGAGAATTTTATGTATCATCCATTCCTTCTTTTCTTAGCAAGTCTTCTGATATTAATAATGGTAATTGTAATATTAGCTTTTTTTTTCTACAAGGAAACATTTGGTATTGACCGAGCAGCCAGTACTGCTTTCAGCTGAAATTCTTTCTCTTAAGACAACTTTAGAGGAAAATAGGTTTCTCAAATCATGTAGCTGTTATCCCACTACTGATTGGGATTTCCTAGTGTATGTGTGTGTATCTGTGTGTGTATATATATATATATATATATATAAATAAATAAATATAAAAGGGAACATTGAAGTCAGCACTCAGAGGTGACAGGCTGTTTCATGCTATACACAATCATCAGGCCATGTGCATTGGTTTTTTCTCAACTGTTTATATATACGGGTCAGTGGTTCATTGTGGGTAGTCCATACTGACAGTTATTTTGGCGGGAGTGGTTTATTTATTTATTTGGGTTAATTTATTGTACTTGTTTTTATTTATTTTTATTTTATATATTTATTTATTCTTTTTGGTTTTCAATGTTTTAGTAATGTAGTAAAAAATTTTTGAGATTAGTTCATATCGTTTATTTAATGGTCTGTTTTGGTCTGGGAAGGTAATTAAAGCTATTTTTCATTCAATTTTTGGATTGATTGCTGTAGTCTATTCTAACTGTTATTTTGGTAGAGGGAGGCAGTTTTTTAATTTGTTTATTATTTTATTTATTTATTTGGATTGATTATTTTTATTTACTCTAACGGTTATTTTAGTGGGAGCGGTTTGTTAATTTATTTGGTTTAATTTATTTTACTTGTTTTTTCTTATTTATTTATTTACTTATTTTTTTATCTTTTATATTTTTATTTATTCTTTTTGGTTTTTGATTTTTTAGTAATATAGTAGAATTTTTTTTGATTGTTTATATAGAAGTTATAGCTATTTTTTTGTCCAATTTTTGGATTGATTGTTGTAGTCTATTCTAACAGTTATTTTGGTGGGATTGGTTTGTTAATCTGTTTATTATTTACTTACTTCATTTATTTGGATTGATTTCAACAGTACAAGAGTGAGACCCAGATGCCAATCTAGCAGCATGCTTAATTTCATGCAGACAAGGCACCAGGGGAAAAAGCTCATCAGAGCAGTTAACATGAAAATATTTGTAGAAAAGGCAAAGGGAAGCCTCATCACATTGGTGAGAAAGTGGCTGAAGCTGAGATACTTGGTCAGGATTGATGCCTTTGTTTATGAAGTTAAATAACAAAACAGAATAATTTTCATAAACAATATTGCTAGAGTGAAATTCTTAAAAATTAATAATGATAACATTTTAAAGAATTTAAAGTTTAAATATAGTTTTTGCTTTTGTACTATTAAAAAATCGTCCTATTACTAAATTTCTTCAATTGCATATAAATACTAGAAAGGAAATCCTTAGATTTTTATAAAAATTGAAATACTATGATGTCATTTTTAACTACAATGGGAAATGGATATTATATATATATATATATATATATATATATATATATATATATAAAAAAAACCTTTTTAATACCATGACTTTGGTGTATTTTTAATACATTCTATTCTATTTATGTATATAAGGATCACAGTAATATAAAAACGAAACTGGTATTGGTATTTATATTACAGAACATTTAATACACAGTGAGCAACTCTGAATCCTCTCATCCCACAGAATCTAAGAAATATTGCGTTGTGATGTTGCCATGGTAACTTGAGACCAGTCTAACAGACATGACATGAAGTCTTCTCATTTCTCTCCTCTGTTTACGAGTTGCAGAAATATTGACAGAGGCAAATCGACAATAAGCATACGTGTCCTTGTCTCTCAATAACCCATAAAGAATACAAGTGAATGCACACAGAGCAGGTAAGGATTAATTATTTATCTACCAAACATACAACACTTATCTATATTACATATGTGAATATGTACGAATACATGCAGAAATAGTTTAATAAGAAAACAACTATATTCAAACACTTTATGAGTGTATATACAAACTGAAGAATAAGCATACTTATATGAAATGAATGAATAAAAATGTAATGTATATTTGGGAAGAAATCCTTCCTTTATATATGTCTCAATAAATATGATAGACAAAGAATATTTTGTAAGTTTATTTATTCATTTTTTCTAGTATTCTTACAATTTCCCTTTTATGAGGACCGAGTATATAGAAACTGTCCATAGTGATTATTATCCAGAGCATTTTTGTTTAACAGCCATAAAAGTTAAAATGCTGAAAAAAAAAAGAATAAAAATAATTAACAAAAATATTCCTTGTCTGTTGTGTTCAATATAACTATATATATATATATATATATATACACACACACATAACTCCAGCGTAAAGTTACATACAAAAAAAAAACTAAACAAAAAAAAAAAACAGATGAAACATTAAGGGTTAATTACTTTAAAGTCACCAATCACTCCTGCTTACAGAGAGATGGCTGGTAGTACTTAATGTACATTGATTACAAAACCTGCAAGTGATAAGTCATATTAGCCTTACTCAGCACTCAAAACATGTCTGGGCTATAAGACTGGGTTTTAATCAAATGTTCAGCTATTGCTAAATCCAATTTAATAGTCCTCCTCAGAGCGAAAGTCGGGGACAAAAAAATGTGCACAGCAACTAAAAATTTATACAACCCCAGAATGATGTTATATGCATAGAAATATATACAGGAATGTATACACATATACATGAGTAAGTATATTTTAATGAATAAATGTATAGCCACATTGGTACTTTGTGTATATTCATATGAAAAGTTCTCAGCCCAACCAACAAGTCTGGTCATGGGTCTGTTGCTATTATCTCCAAATCATTTAAAATTTTACTCACTTTCAAACTCCTTTTAAGGTTTGGCAACAGGATATAGTCAGCAAGAGTAAGGTATGGTAAGCAGAGTGAATGGCCTCTACACAGAATCTTAAATTCTTCAAAACAGCCATTATTTGGCCAATCTTGTAGGTAGATGCATTTTCTCCCCAAAAAAGTGAGCAAATGTTTCACAGTTTCTCTACCCATTTTAAAATTTTCTCATTTTTTATTTTTTTATTTCAGTGTCTTCGTTAATTGGGGCAGCAAGTTCAAGGAATATTCTGCATTAGCAATTTGGATCTCCTGAAGATAGATAAAAAAATCCCTTCCTTATTCTCAAAAACCTGAGTCCATAACACTTTCTGCTGAATTTTTTGTATCTTGAATTCCTTTAGCTGTAGCAAACCTGAGTGTCACTACTGCATAGTCCAGTGGTTCCCAAATGGTGCGGCAGAATGATTGAAAGACAAAAATTTAGAAACAGTTTCAAAAAATTCATATGACAAAAATATATATGATCTCAAAATTTAAAATATTATGGATTCTTTGTAATTGTATGCATGAGCCCCAGTATAAATAGTTATAAATAATTATTGACCGATTTTATCACTGTAATATTTTTGCATTATATCAAGTATTAAGCATATAGTAACTAGGGTCTGCAAATTGGAGAAGAGAATTATCAATGATAATATTCTGACTTTAAATCCACAGTTATCTCCTTTTAACCCTCTCTCTGGTTTTTATTTTTAAATGTACCATTTATCATATAAAATTTGGTGAGGTGCGATTAATTTTCATTCTGAATATGCAGCTGAGAAAAAAAAAAGTTTGGGAACCATTGCCATAGACCTTACTTTGGTCTCCAGATCATAGCATTGTAACTGCTTTTCATCAGCAGCGACAAGTCATTTCAAACAATTACCACTAGATCACTGAAAATGGTATAAAAAAATTATCTTGAAAAGGTGTTCACTCAATAGTTTCTGGCCAACATTCAATCACTTTGATACCTACTTGTCTGACAGCTTTTTCATACACAACTGCTGATGAAAAGAATGGATTGGATTTATACACAATGCATTCCTTGGATACTTTAATGTCTCAGCATTTCTCTTGGTCAATATTTGTCGATTGACCAAAATTATGTTAACATGATCAGCAATTTCAAGAGTTGACACTATTGAAAAGCTCAACTGAGTCTCAAAATATCCATGCTAGAAACTGGCACACCATTTCTTCAGTTAAGGGGGATAGACACTTGTCACCCAATGTTTGCATCATATGTTCATGAATTACTTTTGAAGTTTTGTTCTGTGGCAACAGGAAATTCAAGACAGTCCAGAGCTGAATACTTAAAAATTTCACTTTTCATTTACATAGTTCTGTCAATGATCTGAAATAAATTAAAATATAAGAACAAGATACCTGCAATTTGGCACTTCACACTCTGAAAGAACATTTTATCCAGCTAGTGACAAAATAATTGGGAAATAAATGGACCCCAAAACCTTTCAGCACTCTCATATATATTATAGACATTGTACCAAGTATTGGGGTTAGAATTTTTGTGATAACGTTAGCAATTCTGTAAGTGTCACAATGTATTCCAAAGATTGAATTAGATAGTTTCATGTCTTGCACCTCCTGTATGTGGAAGTCCTTTCCTCTTACTTGCTTCTTTATAGCTATAATCTTCAAATATTCAAATGCAATGTCAATTGACATCTTCAGATGCCTTGATCTAAGTCCCCATTCTTCTCTTCATTCTTTCCTCTATCATGGCTCTTTACTCTTGTTCCCACTTTCTGTAACCCCTTGCATGCTAGTGACACTCCTGGCTTGCTTGGGGGGGGAATGCTTAAAAAAATGTATCTCTGTTAAAGATGAATGGGAAAATATAGAAAAATAGAGATACTGTATCTTGTTGAGTTGAGTCCGAGTTAAGGTCATATGTCTTAGTGTACTACCAGGTTGGCACCTCAGTCCCACTCTTTCACTGTTGAAACAGTTAAATGTAGCCATCTCTTCTACTCCAATAGCTTCATGTCTTGCATTTCGCATTTGTGAAACTCCCTTCCTCTTACTTGCTTCTCTGATAGCTATAATCTTCAATTATTTAAATGCAATGTCAATTGACATCTTCAGATGCCTTGATGTAATTCCTTGTCCTTCTCTTTATCCGTTCCTCCTTCCCGCCTCTTTACTCTTGCTCCCACTCTCTGTAACCCCTTGCATGCTAGTGGCACATGCACCTTGCTTGGGGTGAGATGCTTAAAAAAAGGATTATTAATTTTATATATTTTTGGTATATAAAGAATGGAACTGACAGTTGCATCAAGTTCAACAGTAAAATGGTGAGACACAGTTGCCAATCTAGTAACGTCTAAATTCATGCCATTGAATGGCTCATCAGAACAATTGCCATGCAGATTTTAAGTATGCATACATATATGCTTATATTTAGCTTTATATTTAGACACTTATATATAAGTCAGCAGATGGAGGAGCCATTATTCATAATTTTATATTTCCCAGTGGCACCATTGGTCAGTTATTGAACCAAGGTGAAAAGCCAGTATTTTGAATGCTAAATTTCAAGACAGGCATACAGTCGATACTTGTTAGTGTGGCATAACAAGATCTTTCTGGGCCCACCTTATCTCTGTGTGTATGTGAGAGTGCACTTTATATGGAAATATGTATAAAAGAAAAGACATGAGGAAAACTGCCAATGAAATTTGTTCCATGAGGAAGTTTATCAAGCATGGACATTTCATTTGGTATCCTGTATTTATACACAAGAGTCATGGATAAAAATAAAATAATGTTAAGTTTTTAAATTTAGAATTATGTTAATTAGCCATTTCCATATAAGGAAACATTTGGCATTCATTGACTGAGCTGCCAGTACTGTTTTCAGTTGAAATTTATAAAATCTTTTGAAACACTTAACAAAACAGATTTCTCAAACCCAGTAGCTGTTATCTTTCTTTCCATTATTGACCAGAGTTTCCTTCCAGACTGCTTATTTGAAGTGGTGTTATTTAGTACAGTTTTTTTGTTTGTGAATCTATAGTGTCAGTTCACAATATTAAAGGAAGTATGGTATTTGCCAAGACCTTCAGGCTTCACTTGCTCAAAGACTTTTTTCACCAATGATCATAGGAAGTAGTTGTATACAGCTGACAGATTAGATTTCTGAAGGGTTTGGTACCATGTATGATTAAAGAGTGCTGTAAAATATTCTAAACACTTACTGTGTAAGGAAAGGCAAATTATGCAGGATACTAAGCAACAATTTTTTTCCACCTATTAAACAAAAGTGGGTTAATGTCATTAATATTTTTTATATATATTATTTATCTTTATGTCTTTTTATTTTATTTTGTTTATTTATTATTTATGTTTTAGTTAGCTGTTTTATTTTTTATTTTTTTAATGGTCATGCGTAAGCAGGTTGGCTTCAGTTGGAAATATTTACAGTAGAAAGAGCTAAATAAATGTACACACATTTCTATCTGTTCTTGTTCGTATATATATATATATATATATATATCTCTGTTGACAAGCTTGCCTGAATTTTTAATATGTGGAGGGTTAATTATTCCAAGAAGTGGTGTTCAGATCTTTTCTTATAAGTTTTGCCAGTCTTTGGGAAGCACTTCCAATTCCACATTTGATGGGTTACACATTGGAATGTCTGTTTTGCATGTTTTGTGTAGACCATAAAATCTAGATATTTTTGTAAAGTATTTAGAATGTTAATCAATAATGAGGACAAGTCATGGTCTAAATTAATCAAATACCCAGACTTTATGATCTACCAAAAATTTAAAGAGCAGGCATTCCCATGCATGTAACCATAACTGAAATTGGAAGTGCTCTTCATAGACTGGCAAAAACTATAACAAAAACAATATCACTTCTTGGAACCATATCCATTTACAAGTGTGGGCGGAAAAGTTCATAAGCTGAAGAATGGATGCTAGAGCTGTGAAATCTTGTATGCATTAATATCAACTCTTCTTATGAATAACTGCATTGTTTCTTTCCAGGTAAATTGGCATCTGACTGTTTAAAGAAGACTTTAAAAGTTACTAGTAGCAATTTCTCTTGAAAATGGACAGAATTTGGCATTATGGTTTTATCAAGTATCTGCAGAACAAGGGTTTAGCCCCCAAGAACATTCATGTTGACATGCTTGCTACATTAGGAGATAATGCTACAGCTTTATCAATGGTGCAAAAGTGGGCAGCTGAATTTAGCAAATGGAGGGAGAGTCTTGAAGATGAAGACTGCAACTGCCACCACAGATGAAAATATTGATTGTGTTCACCACATGGTGAGTAAATAAATCAAACAGCCAATAGCTTATCATGTGAGAGAGTTGAGAATATTCTGCACAATGACCTTGGCACAACGAAGGTTTCTGCTTGGTGGGTGCCACATCTTTTGATATCTGATCAAAAGTGTATCACAGGAAAATCTGACATTGTTTGAAGCAGATCCAGCTGGTTTCCTTGAAAATGTCATAACCCAGGATGAGTGTTGGGTCCATCACTTTGAGCCAGAGACAAAGAAATAATCCATGCAGTGGAAACACTCTTCTTCACCTGTTTCAAAGAAGGCCAAGGTCATCTGCAGGGAAGGTGATTGCCACAGTTTTTTGGGATGCAAAAGACATTGTGCTAATTGACTATCTTCAAAAGGGTCACACTATCAATGGAGAATACTATGCCAACTTGCTGAGGCAGTTATGAAAACTATCAAAACCAAATGGTGTTTTGTTTCATCAGGACAATGCTACAGCACACAATTCATTGGTGTCGATAGCTGCTCTGCATAGCTACAGCATTTAGCTGTTTGATCCCCCTCCCTATTCTCCCGATTTGGCCCCATCTATCATTTGTATGCCAAAATGGCTGGGAACAAGTATTGCAGTGATGATGACATCATATTTCTTCTTCATGACTCTTTTTACCAATAGGATGAAAGATTTTTCACCAATAGGAACCAAGCATTGCAAACCTATGAAAGAAATGTGTAAACCCGAAGGAGGACTAGGTTAAAAAATAAATCTAATTCAATCATATTCCATGAGCATATTCTGGTCAGCCTATGATTCTTTCAGCCAATCCTTGTACATATTAAAAATTCAGGCGTCCTGATAAAAAAAAAAAAAAAACCTAGGGTAATTAATTTGATAGACAAACTCAAAGTTTTTTTTTGTTATTTTTTTAAGCATTTCACACCAAGCAAGGCAGGGGTGCCACTAGCACGCAAGGGGTTACAGAGAGTGGGAGCGAGAGAAAAAATGATAGAGAAAAAGATGAAGATGAAGGACAGTGAATACATCAAGGCATCTGGAGATGTCGATTGACATTACATTTGAATAGTTGGAGATCATAGCTATCAGGGAAACAAGTAATAGGAAGGAAATTCCACAGATGGGAGGTGCGAGACATGAAGCTATTGGAGTAGAAGAAATGGCTACATTTAAATGTTTTGACAGTGAAAGGGTGGGACTGAGATGCCAGCCTAGTTGCACATTTAAATACATTCAGTCTGGGAACTAGCGAAAGTAGCTCACCAGAGCAGTTACCATGAAAGTATTTGTAGAAAAGACAGAGGGAGGTGACAACATGTCTGTGAGAGAGCAACTGTAGACGAGATGCCAGATCAGGGCCAATCGCATTGCATATCCATCTCTAAATGTAAAATCCCTTTTAACCAATGTCTTTTTTTGTGTTGGTAAAGAAAAGAAAAAGCAAAAGAAAACAAATAATGAGTAGGAAATAACGGTATGAATAAGTCTGCACCAGATTCGTCTCTCAACTGCAACAATTGTAGCCAAAATCCAGTTCAACGACTGTCCGACGTAACAATCCAACAGGCCACGTAGAGACGGCAAAATTGGGTCACACACCCAGTCTTCGCTTCTCGCCAACAAGAAAGCATCTGTCTCTCCCAAAAGATGGCTTGCTTTATACAGCCGAGGACCAACCATAATTTACATACGAATCACTAGCCAACGCGATTTTGCATTAGTCGTTCAAGACCACTTGTCATAAAACATGGGCGCCGCCATTTTGATTTTTTTTTCGTTGTTGATCAACCAGACTTTACATTACACACAGATTTGTGGACGTTTCCAAGGTACATCATTCTTTTCTTTCCTCGTTCGTCCAGTATTTCATTTTGCCAGGGACTGTTGCTACATTTGCGTAAGCATCCACTATTCTGCTTACGTATTACGCATGCCACTTGTTGCCTCTTAGAATGGCGAACTGTAGTCAGTTCAGCAGAACCCACAGATTGCTGCCTTTCAGTTCCGCTACAGCTTTTCTATCTACATATTTAAAAGGCAGATGATCAAAATTCATTTTATTTGTAATGCTACCTTTTTATGTCACTTCATTCATCTTTAATCATTTATGATACTTTTATATGATGTCATATTGGGACAATATCTAGTCAGTAACTCCAACACAATCATTGTTTTCATGACTTTCATCACCTACAAATTGTCAAATGCTTTCAAGATGTCAAGTGGAGTACTGTTGTCATATTTGGGCCCAGTCCTCAAGTTCAAAAGTGTCTCAGAGTTCTTGTTGAAAAAAAATTATTTCCCACCCTCCAAATGCTCTCTGACAGGTGGGATGTGGTGAGCCACTTAATGATCCATTGCTATTTTAATGGAAAGTGCTCAGATGAACTACATTCCATGGTTCTGCAAGGTCTAACCTTCACAGCTAGGACCTAACTTATAAATATAGGGGAGTAGAAAAGGGAGAGAAATAAGGGAGTTGAAAAAAGGGGTATAAAGAGAGAGAAAAGAAAAACAATTGAGTTGATGTGAGGAAAAAAGGAAAGGAAAGAGAAGTATAGAAGTGTAAAAGAAAGGAAAAAAGAGTGTGCAGATTTGGTCTGAGAGTGGTAACAGTTTGAACACCTACTCTGAAAAAAAAGATTGTTTATTTTTTTTTTTATTTTATTTCTTGTTTCATTTTGCCTATCTTGTTTTTCTCTATTTTTCTCCTCAAAAGTGAAACAGTTTTCCTACACAAATAAGATGACTGGCAAGTATTAGCAATCTTTTTATTTCAAACTCAAGATGGTGCTTCTAGCCATACAGCCAAGAATATGCAAAAGTTCTGCAAAACTAACTTTTTTGATTTCTGGCAATCCTCCAGTCCAGACATGGGCCTGCTAGACTGTGACATTTTGAGCATTTTGGCTGCCAGAAAGATCTCCTGCTGTAACATTAATACCCTCAAGGCTGCCATCAAGGGGAAGTGGGCCAAGATATCCAAGGATGAATTTGTGGTTAAAAGTTGCACAGCATTCAAGGTCATATTGAGGCTGTAATTGAAAACAATGAAAGCCATTTACATTATTCGAACTATTGTCCTCATCTTTGTTGCCATATTTATTACCACGTTTCGGCCTTCTTCAGGTGGTTGGAATGTCGAACTGAACCTTTTATTTCGCTCACTGAGGTAGACTGTTCTAGTTCCACGTGCTATGTTTAATGGATGTCAGTTATCTCCTGTTAATTCCCCTCTCCAAGTTCTCCATTGCCTTAACTGGGTATTGAGTTCACACTCTTTGGGTCTTGTCACTGGATCTAATCCACTGTGCCATTTGTCCTTGGATGTTGTAATAAATATGGAGACAAAGATGAGGACAATAGTCTGAATAATGTAAATAGTGTACATAATACCTCATCTCAGAAATATAGACAGATAATGAAAGCCATATTGAATAAATTATTTTTTGCTTGAGATTTTCTCTGAGTTTAATTAATAGTGTTTTGCATGAATAAGCCTATGTAAGTATAATAATGAAATTTAGAAGGCCACAGTAATTTGGCAAATTTTGTTTCCTTATTCTGTGGTGCAAACTCATCTAATTAAAGTTAAATCAAGATGACTAAACATTACAATGGGACTGATAAACTATAGAAAAACAGATGACATGATCTCCTAAACATGGATTCTGGAATATCTCAAAATGGCCAAAGATTAATGGTTGGATCCATGATTAAATCTATGAAAACTTCCAAAGTGAAATTGATTTGTGAAGGAGAATCTTTGTCATAGGTAAGTATAAAATAAACAACTCTAAAGGATATTAATTCAGCAGAACAAGGAGAAAGGTCATTCAGCTAATATACATTTATCTTCTTTTATGTACTGTGTCCCTTCAGGAACTTGGTCAATCATGGCTATTCACAACTTTTATACTTTGTAGCTTTAAGTAATATTTAGCTCTTTATTATCTATCCTAGTCTGTTCTGCCATCTATTTACACAAGTTCATCAGGTAGGTTACTTGGTGTTTCCTTCAGTCCAACTTCAGTATGTCCAGTGAGTGCCAGATTCTCTTTTTATTATTATATGCCCTAGAAATTTCAACTATTCCTAAGTACAAGCATCTGTTGAACTTTTACTTAAAAACTTTCTTTTTGGTCAAATTGTTCCTCTAATTTATTCTCAGTATCATTCTACAGAACTACATCTGTTGCCTCAAGTCTTCTCTTCATCTGTGGGGAATTGTCCGATATAAACTGCCATATAGGCATTCAACACACTTTGTAATAAAATTTTCTGGTTTCTAATACAAGCACATATATATATATATATATTATGAAATGGACAAAGTCTGACAATTATTTTAAGACATTTTATGTTTATACATTGTTTTTATAGATACAAATATTTAAGTAAATTCTGTGTTTATAATAAACAGTATTAAACATTTAACAGCCTGAATGTCTGAGAAATTTGGAGGATGAATATTTTCTATGAAAATTGATTCTTTTAATTTGCCTGCAGAAAGTCATGAGACTGGAAACATGTAACAAAACTTGTGACGGTAGAGGACATCTCAATGGAGGAAACTAACCATTTTTCTGGTATCTTTAGCAATGGATCATATGTATAAATTCCACTTGAGGCCTGGGTTGAGTTTGAGTCCCAACAGGCTCTCAAGGCATGGGGGCCCCCTGGAGGAACATTCTGGGTCCAATCAGCAATGTTTGAATGTCATGTTTCATTTTCGAGGCATTTGTTAGGCAAATGAAAGGTAAAGTGGAAAAATTTTGTGTAATTTGGTAATTCTCTGTAAATTCTTTTGTCCTTTAGAACTTCTAAGGAATGAAAGGAGGCATAGCGGAGCAATGGATAGCGGTTCAAATTCCAGTGGAATCCATTACATTCGTGCTAATACCCTTGAGAAAGATATGAATCCTCTTCTCCTCCTCCCAGCTATGGGTAAATAGCAGGACAGACTGGGTTTCATAGCCTTGGATGGCAACTGGTCTACTGCAGAAAGAAATGGCAGCCTACTATGGGAAAAATCTGCCTTGTCAGTCATGTATCGAAAGATACATGATCGCCTAAGCATGTGTTTCTTTTTTGTCAGTTATTTTATATATATATATATATATATATATATATATATATATATACATACACACTTATTAAAAGAAACAAAAATTTTGTGTTAATTAACTTTATTGATTGACTTTTCCAAAAGTGTTAATTAACTTTATTGATTGACTTTTGTATGTGGATATATATATATATATATATATATATATATATATATATATATATATATATATACAAGCCTGTTTCACTGTATCACAGCTTATCAGTGTGGCTATACATCCAAAGCCTGGATCAAAACTTGACCGATTTGGCATTGGTCAGAGACTCTACCCCTAAGCTATTGGCAGACAGCAAAGAAAGGGAATCTTTTAATGTATTATATATGTTATAAGCAGGAGCAGCTATTGTTAAAAATTCCTTTTCCCTATAATGCTCAATCATGTATGTATGTGTGTGTATGTTGAGAGAGGGGGGGCACATGGCCAAGTATTCAGAATGTTCATTTCCTGTCCATGAAACCTGGGTTTAAATCTCAATAAATTTGTCGGGAAGATGACTTCATGATGTTATCAGTCTGAAGGAGGCAATGTCAGTGGTTGGTACCTTTGGAAAGTGCTTAAAACTGTACCATGGGTTGACCCATGAAATTGGATAGACAGAACCCATTAAGAGCCATTGATGATTGTGTTAGCATGAAGTCACAAGTCATCATGACTGAGGGTTTGTGCATGCTGGCCTTGTTCAGACTGTTGGTCATGACTTCATGAATTTAAGCGCTCAACTAGGCTGGCATCTCGCTCTCACCCTTTCACTGTCGAAACTGTTAAATGTAGACATCTCTTCTACTCCAATAGCTTCATGTCTCGCACCTCTCGCCTGTGGCACTCCCCTCCCCATTTCTTGTTTTCCTGATAGCTATAATCTCCAACTATTCAAATGTAATGTCAATGACATCTCCAGATGCCCTGATCTATCCCCTAAGCATCTCTTCATCCTTTCCTCTATCACTCCTCTTTGTTCTTGCTCCAACTCTGTAACCCCTTGTGTGCTAGTGGCTTTCTGCCTTGCTTGGGGTTGAATGCTTTAAAAAAAGAAAAAAAAAACTGTAACAAATGTCAGCTCAGTATAGTTGCAGTATTAACCACAGGTGGGCTCTGTGAATGTTGAACAAATACAAACGTGTCTAAGCAGGTGTCTGCAACAGGGATTGGCTAGCTTCTCTAGTAAATTGGCATCCTCAGATACAAGTGGCCAGCCAGCCAGCCATCAAATATACATTACACATGATAAAGTAATTTTAAAAGAATAAAAAAATGAAAATATAAATTAAGATGGTTAAGAGCTATAGAGATAATATAATGGAGTTTTGTTTAAAGAAATGTGCACTTGATGATAGATTCTATAAAATCTCTTATCATTTTGAAAGAAAAAAAAATTATGTTCAGAAAATGAAAAATAGAATATTATGAAGCATTCTCATTCAGAATATTCCAGAAAGAAAAAAAACAATCCTAGAAAAATGATAAAAAAATTGTGTCAAATTAAGCAAACCAGAATAATAAATGTCTAAGATAATTAACTTTTATCATCTTTAAAAATTTTAAATGCTGAGATTTAATATCTCTTCATAAGGATCAGCTTTCTTCATTAATTACATTAATCCTTGCTAAATTATTATGTAATTTGCTGAAATTACTCAAATAATCACTTTTTTGTGTTATCTTTTGTTATTCAATTGGCATTCCTTTTATATTTCCAAAGTTTTTTGCTTAACCTTTAACACATTGCCTTATTAATATTATTTTCCTTTCTACTGCATTCTTTTCTAAGTCTTCTCATTTGCAGTACCTTTATTGCTAATTTCATTCAAAGTTGTTTCCTGTTGCCATAGCAGGATATAACAACACAACTATGTAATTCATACACTCTATTGTTCAGGGACCAGAGTCACCTTCAGTTGCAGGATAAACGTTTTGAATAGCAAATGAAATTACATACAGAGTGATAAAGGTTAAACCATCTTTCATTACTAAATGTGTAACCTGAAAGTGTTTCTGAAAAAGGACAAATATTCTTTCATATACCTGATATTCTCAAGATTAAAAAAAAACAAAAAAAAAACAAGTCACTCTGGTTATTGTATTAAAGTTAATCCATTTCATAACAAGTTGATTTTGTTATAAACTTTTGAAAGAAAAACATTTGATAATTAAATTTAAACTATCAATTTTCCTGTTTCGTATTACTTTATTTAGCATTTGGAAACAGTGTTCAGTATTAAAGAATTAAAGTTTAAAAATAAAAAATTCCAATTCAATAGATTTGATTATCATAAAAAATTCAATGAATATTTTAAAATCTTCTTCGCCATGTAAAACTTCCATTAAAATAAAAAAGGCCAAAAAAGTTATAGAACAAAACTGTTTATTACAAAATAGCACAGTGTCCAAAATTAAATATTCTACCTTCCTAGTGTCTTATGACATAAAACATCTGATGATGCTTCTGTATTCAAATTGTATGATTGGCCCTACTACCAACCTCCCTACTCTGAGAAAGAGTTGATTTACCGTCAAGGTTTGTCCACATGTTCCCATACTGAGCTCCATCTATGTAAGTTTAGGAATTTACAGTTTTCCATCTCCTAGACTGGTTGCCAACCAAGCCTGAAGAGTCAAGTCTGTTCTACTACTTAATCCACAGCTGGAGGAGGAAGAGAGGAATTTCTCAAATGTATTTACACAAAAGAAAAAAGTAGAATTCAAACTTGGCTTGCCAACTTCTTGTTCTGAGTCATCATGATTACACCATTTGCACATCCAGTGTTCAACATTAAGAACAAGTAATATTGTCATTTATATTTTGAGGTGATTTTGTTGAGGAGTAAATAGTACACCTCCGGGGACTATATGAACTAGTGCATAACTATAATAAAAAGCTCCAGATCAGAGGTAAGAACACGCTGTTTGGTGTCAGTCTTCAAGCTAATTAATACGGGTGTCATGGCAAGTTTCAGAAGCATTACTTACATTATAAGTGCTATGAATCACGTTATAAGAAATTTCTAAAAAAAATAAATAGAAATTATAAAGAAATATAGAAACATTGCAATGTAAAAAATATTTATTAGAATTGTTTCAAAAGATATTAAGTTATTGCAACGTTGATGACTCACTCAGGCATCAAACTGTCAACATAATAATTCCAGGTTTGATAATTTCTGATATGTTTTAAATAGTTGAAAGATTTAAGAGTATCATTTCTAGAATTACACTTTATGATAATATTGGCTTTTTTAAATCACATAAAACATCAGGGTAGCTATGTAAAACCACTCCTCAAGATAATCAGATGATTCAAAGCCTCTCCATAGTTTACCATTTTAACACACCAGGAGGAATTAGGTAACTGAAGAATTTGGCATGAGGGTGTTTTTTGTAAAAATGTGTCTCACATCCCTCATTAGTAAGGAGAACCATAAAAAAAAAACTATGCCTACTTTTGCAAACGAGCACATATCCGGTCCTTCTAGATAGTCATTACCAGCAAAAAAAAAAAAAAAAGTTACTCCTTGCTTAACTTTCATCTATGCAACTACGTGAAAAAGAATATCAATGCCTGTCATACTTGTATGTATCTCTTTGAATTTCATTCTTTAATCATTTTATTTTTTATCTACTTCTTGCTTTCTTTCTTTGGAAAGAGAGAGAGAGAGAGAAACAAACACACACAGTGTATGTATATGTTTTCTTGGTACTAAGTCTTTCTTCTTCTTTTTTTAATTGAATTGAATTTATTTTACATTCTTTTCCCCTCTTTGAAAACTTTGTTAGAATATTAAATCTTTGATGATTATACTGAGTTGTGCAAGTATTGGACATTTTTAATCATGGCTCACAGACGTGGAGTGTTCTCTTCAACAAGAAGTGCATGTGGGTACATAAACTAAGTTGACACTTTCATTTTCAGATTCCCTATCCATAACCACCTCTGACACATAAGCTTCTCCTGTACCCATCTATACTAGTTCACATGGGTGGGTGTAGAGAATGCATAAGCATCTCCTGATACTTTCTCCTTCCAATGTGTCTTCTAGCCCTCTAGCTCATGAGTGATCTAAACATACATAACTCATGCCGTGGCATCCATGGCTCACAATTTGGCTCTCCAGTTGAGTTTCCTGAGTGAAACTCATTCTTCCTAATAATAATTTCTTTGGATGCCAAGCCTGTTGTTCATTGATTTGTTTTTGTTTGTTTGTTTTTTTTAATAGTAGATTTCACTCAGTCAATATTCCTCCCTCTTTGTAGAGGCTCATCCCAGGTTCCTGTTTAGGAAGGGGTTCCCAAATCCTTTCCTTTTCTCTGGCCTTAGTAATAGTATTGTCAGGTTGGCAGTTTTCTGGTTGCTGTTCCTGACTTGTAGTTAGAAGCCCAAACACTTGCATAATGTCTTGAAAGGCTGCTCTGATCAACATTTGCATAATATCAGGGTTCTTGCAGTGCCATGTTGTGCATGGAATGGTGTACCAAGGCCACATTATGTTGCAGTCTGAGCCAGTTACTTTCTGCCCAGGTCACATAGGATGACCAACTGCTACAATTACATTGAATCTTTTCCTTACCAATATGATTATAAACAATTAAAAATATAAACCTAAACTAGCTCAAAAAAAATCACCTAAACCCCTTAACATTTCCTTCTCAAACATCCGTGGTATTCATACCAACTTATGCAGTGTGGAATTGTTCCTCTTCAAAAAGTCTTGGTATATACTAGCTCTCTGCAAGACTAATCTTAACTCATCAATCCCTTCCTCTGATTTCTCAATTCTCAGCTAGCTTTGTTAGAAAGGACTCTAAAATCAATATGGATGGCCTGAGAGTTTATGTCCATGATCATCGCCCGCTGGCTAGAGAACTCTCTTTGGAATCTCCAGATCATTCATATATGTGTCTCTGTCTGTCTCTCCTTAATTCAGTAAGCTATCTCTTCTTTCTCAAGACTGATATGTACTCGATAGCATTTCTGATAATAAAGACAAGGTCATCTCTCTGCATCCATTTGCAAACATATTCGTGTTTGGTGACTTTAACGCCCACCATACCATGTGGCTTAAACACTGTGTAACTGATGTCACTGGCATCCAACCCTTAACTTTTCAGTCATTTAATCTTTCATGCTAGTGGTTGACTTTCCTATGCATTTCCTCAGCAACCCTGATGGTAACGCTTCTCTTCTTGATTTCAATTTTACCTCTATCTCTGACTCTTGTCACATTACACAGCTCTCCTCCCTTATGGTAGTGTCTGTTAACATCTCCTTCCACTACCCCTCAAGCCATGAACCTCCTACTAACAGAATATCTTTCTGCTATCAACGCGCAGATGGGGCTCATTCTGTGCTACTAGGTTGGTATCTCGGTCCCACCCTTTTACTGTTGAAACAGTTAAATGTAACCACCTATTCTAATCTAACAGCTGCTTCTTTCACACTTCCTGAATTTGGAACTCCCTTCCTCTTACTTCCTGATAACTATAATTTTCAAAAATTTAAATGTAATGTCAATCAACATCTTCTGATAGCTTGATCTTGATCTCTGTTCTTTTTATTCTTTCCTCAATCCCCACCTTTTCTCTTACTTTACTCTGTAAACCCTTCACGCTAATGGCACTCCCACCTTGCATGTGGTGAAATGCTTGAAAAAGAAAAAAAATGAAAGTAAGTTTAATTTGGTTAGCTCTGATGGCAAGCAGTGTGTGAAGGTGTGACATAAATCTAAACGATTGCTTTCCAACTAAGTTTGGAGATGGTAGTGTACTGGTGTGAGGGATGTTTTCTAATGCCAGTGTTGGCCCACTCATTTGGTTACATACTGCAGTGTATAAGAATATTATTGGACAACATGTTGTTCCTTCTCTGAGAGCATCTTCTCTTTCTTGGCTTATCTTAATGCAAGATAATACCATTGCCATTGCAAAAACAGTAAAACAATTTTTTAAAAGCTGAAAATGTCAAGGTTATGACGTAGGCCAAAGAAAGTTTGGATCTCAATTCAATTGAGAATCTTTAGATGATCCTTGGTGGTAATATTAGTGGAAGTAAACTGATAATAGTGACTGATTTGTGACAGAAACTGCAGGAGGAAAGGGGCTAAGTCAACCCAATCAATAAAGTCCTCTAGTTGATGCACAA
>CAHIKZ030000070.1:1817500-1906187 GCA_903632075.3 Acanthosepion pharaonis
ATATGGGATAATAGGTGTAAAAGTGATATCGAAAAGTTTCTGCTTTGTACAAGTTATAATTTACCATTTCAAAGAATGGATATGCAGCTAATAATCATTGTTACCCAACCTACTGAGTTAATCTGTCAATAGGCTTAACACTATCTATTCATGTTCAGGTATTATGTAAGCTTTTGTAATGTTGTATAAGAATGGTTCTGCAATCTTTACAATGGCTAACAAATTTGAGCAACATCCTCATAACAAATTTATTACAAAGTTTTGCAAATCTTTTTGTGTTTATTTTTCACTGACTTAAGTTTGATCAAGTGTTGTTTTAAGATGATGAAAATTTGGGGCAATGTCAGAAAATGCTGGAAAAGTTATGAACGCATTCATTCTCTCATTAATTGGAACCAGTCATGAAGCCTGCTAAAAGATCCAAGTTTAGAAACTTTCTAATATAAATTCATAAATACAGAATAAGTGTGATGACTACTAAAAATAGATGAAATAAAGCAATTTTAATGATAGGTAGCTTGGAGTTTTGATGCCTTAAGTTTTTATTTTGTCATTAGGTAACCTTAAAATGGTGTGTTATTTCTGAGATTAAATAAAGAAACATGCATTTTGGTTTCACTAGAAGGACATAAATCTGCCTGTATTTAATGCTCTCTCTCCCAATATATATATATATATATATATATATATATATATATATATTTTTTTTTTTTTTTCTTGACGTGGCTTTGTGAATGAAAATCTAGAAAATGTGTTGTCCATGTCTGGTGCAGGCTTTTTAATGGCTGCCTACTTCGATGTGGGACAAACAGATCTGGTCACAGTGGCTGCAAGTGAAGGTTTGACTTACTGTTAACATTTTGGTAACACAGTTAAAACTGTTTTTTCTCTTGTCCATCAGATTATTCCTGCATTCATTCTTAGCCGAGTATACATTAAGTCACTAGGTCTCCTAGATTGCAGCTAGGTAAGTCTACTGATGATGTTTGATGTAATAAGTGCTGAGGGCTTTCTTCAAAGAGTCTTTGTATTGCTTCTTGGGAAGCCCATTGTCATGCTGCAGAGTTCACCATATGGCACACTCTTGAGCCAGTGTTGGTCATTCACCCAGGAGCTAGTGACTTACATCTGTTCTAAGACTTCAAAACTGGAGATGAAGTCACTTTAATATGCTGAGGATGTTGCTAATACAGCACTGGTGGGAGTGCTCAAGGAGTTGCAATAAATGATCCATCATCTGGAGCTGTACAAGATGGCAATCAGTACAATATC
Organism: Acanthosepion pharaonis; assembly: GCA_903632075.3. NCBI lineage: Eukaryota > Metazoa > Mollusca > Cephalopoda > Sepiida > Sepiidae > Acanthosepion > Acanthosepion pharaonis. Next base: position 1,818,773 of record CAHIKZ030000070.1, read on the forward strand.
TCTGTACACACAGATTTTACTTCCTGTCTTCAGGTGTTTGCCACTCCAAACTTGTTTATATAATCTGAAAAATGCACTGTTTGCATTGCCAACTTTCTGTCAATATCAGCATCTGATGGAATGATGCATCTCAGATATCAGAATTAAAATATTTTTATAACATGGTCTGGTTTGCAAATGTGCAAGTTGGAAATAAATGATTATTCTTATAAAACTTTAAACCTCTCTTGGTCTAGAGTTTAAGACAAATACATCATCATAGAATGTTATCATTACTCAACTATATTCCATGGCATTACATTTGGAACCATGGTAGTAGCATCATCCTTGATATGATTAGCGGTATAAAGGCTTATGTGGCATGTCCTTTCAGGATGTGGGCATTCATGGTTCTCCACAACTTCTAATCTTTCATAACTGCAGACAGTGTTTGTTCCCTTATTATCCCTCACACTGTCATCTATTTATGCAAACATGTTAGGTAGGTTACATGATATTTCCCTCTTGTCTACTTGCCTTCAATAGGTTTTGTAAGTGTTAAATTCTCCAAGCCCATTTTCCTCAACTTACAATCTAAGACATAAAGGAATAGGGGTCATACGCTATCTTGTACTGAAACGATAGTATGGTAGCAGAAGCTAGTACAGACTAAGAATAGTTAGAAGTTATAAGCACTATATAGACTATGAGGTCTATCCAGAAAGTAGATTCTGGCTGAATATTTGAGAACCAATTATGTCAACTTACATTATTTACATTATTTGGACTATTGTCCTCATCTTTGTTGCCATAGTTATCACAACATTTCGGCCGTTGTACGCTCCTGCCTTCTTCAGGTGGTTGGAAGAATAGTCCAAATAATGTAAATAATGTACATAGTACCTCATCTCAGAAATATAGAAAGACTGTGTCAACTTAATATAACTTGGCAACCAATCAGCAGAGACCTTTCTCTACATTTGTAGTAGAATTTTAATCCAGCAGTCACACATCTCAAGAAATCCTCCTTCACGCAGTGTGACAACTCATAGAAACAAGGCACCAACCACTCACTGCACCTGTTTATATCTAGGTTGAGAAGTTAGTGATTGTGACCAAAAACTTGCATGACATTCTCATATATAAACAAGAGGTTACTTTTTTCAATTCTTTCTTTTCTGGCGTAGGATAAATGTGACACACTGTTGTTTGATTTGACAAGGTAAGTCACCATTGTCATCACTAGACTCCCCACTGATCTTATAATCACAAATCAGACATCTTGGAACAGGTCTCTTTACCCCGGTGCTTTGTTGTAATGAGACCATCTCCACTATGTCTGCTGGCAAGTCATCTCCTGAGGAGTCATCTGGAATTTCTGGAACCTCAGCATCTGTTGAAGTATCAGATACATACAGTTCAATTATGCAATGACTTCCAGATGATAAATCAACATTGGATTCACACATCAATATACCAGAGTCTATGAAAAGCAAAGATCTTTTACATGTTGAGGTATCCCATCAAACATTATTGTTTGTGGACTAACAACTATCATGTGACCCACTTGATACCATTTGGTATTGGGTACTTGTACATCCTGTTCCGCAAATTCTCTGGATTGCCATTTAAGGCAAGTTGCCATTTTCTTCTCTACAATATTTGTAAAAGACACTCTTGTGTTGAGTTACTGAATTGGAAGTGAAACACCACTGAGTGAGATTGTCTGCTCTTTGACCTTCAAATACACAATAACAAATTCTGACCATTCTTCACATTTGCAGAGTCTTTATAACTTCCTGCAACTTCTAGTTTTTCCATGGGCTAAAATCATCATTGAACAAATCATCAATAAGATTTAAAAAAAAAAAAAAAAAAAAAAACAGCAATGAGGCAGCTGAAGTTTCTTGACAGAAAACTTTGCACTCTGTTTTGAAAAGTAGAATGGATGCAGGGATGGGAGTGTAAGGTCATAAGTATGTGTAGATTTAAGTAGACTAAATTCTTGCATTACCCTAGGTAGAGACTGATCGATTTGTTTATTAACCTTTTTGAGGTTATTTAAAGCTGAAACATTTTAGGATTGCAAGAATTTCTGGGAGATAATAAAGATTTTATGATACAAGTCTTATTAATTAACCCATAAGTAGGAGGACAAGAGGTGGATTCATACCTTTTCCAAGGGTATTTGCATATAAGTGACTATAATGAATCCAACTTGAATTCAAAATTGGCTCTCCAATTTCTCATTTCAAGCCTTTAACCATTAGGTCACCTGTACATTCAAGCTTATATCTAGGTACTGACTAGGTTCAATGTTGCTTAATTTTGGTGATTGGATGAGAACTGGTATTTCAATGTGATATGGCTGTAAGCTGTCTAGGTAGAGAAGCTTTTTTTCTTAATATTAAATGGCTAGATAGCATGCAAAAGTGTTCAGATGTCAGAATCTTATGTTCACTTTGATGAAAAGAATTATATCGGGACTTATTGCACTGTCAGACCAAATATAACATAGTGGAAATAATGGACAAAATTTCAGGAGATAGCAGAAATATTAAAGATAGTGGGTAAAGGAAAATTGTTCACAGGGAGAAAACCCACCGGAAAAAATTATACTTGATATAAAATGCAGTTTTAATTATTAAATCCTCAAGAACCACCTTCACTTCCACTGTTGCATTGTTATAGTATTGTCTCATTGTGCTAGCCATTTTGAGGGAAAAATAGAAATTTTCCATTTACTGAAAGTAAATGACTATAAAGATACTGATGGCAATTTCTCATGGATGCTGTCATTTAGGTTTTGACAGGACACTGCAGTTACAGATTAAGCTAAACAACAATCCTTATACACAATATACAGTGTAACCCGGATATAAGAGAGTTGTCGGGACGGAGGAAAGAAGTCTCTATATCCGGCTTTCTTATCTCCGGTTTGGTCTATATGTATACATTAACACAGGCTCTAATTTGGGACCAGAGAAAATCTCACTTATATACGGGTTTCTCTTATATCCGGGTTACACTGTAATAAAAATACATCACAAACAGATTATATTGTACACTAATATATGTCTGTACTGTTTTGGAAATAGTACTAAGATCTAGTTAGTTTATAACAGACACTACAGACTGACATTTCACAATGTCTTGAAAATATACATGTATTGACATTAGGCAATGAAGTTTTGTAAAGATGTAGTTGTATGTCTACAGCAGCAGAAGTGTTAAGATAAAAAGATGTTTTCATAATTTAAATGCTTTTTTCAAACAATATAAGAAAATTTATTAATTCATAGCAAGAGGAGTAATCAAGCAGAAACTAAATTCCTTGAGAATAAATAATGGACATAAAACTGTTTCCCTACCAAGTATCACAGTTTTATGCTCACATTACAAAGATTCAGAACCAAGCAGAGTGAATTTGGTTGGATGTGACAAGCTTATTATAATCTCATGACTAAAAATTTTCAACTGACAAAGGTTCATTCTTTTGTCAGTTTCAGCTGGAATGATGAAATTCCAAAACATGAGGGTCATCATTCGATGAAGACTATATTTAACAATAGACAGCTTGATTCTGCTTTTTCACACACCAGAATATTTATACATGTAAATGTTCAACTACAGAATTAAGCAGAGAAGAAGAAAACAGAAGAGAAATATTTTGAAGGAATTTTTTCATTCATTAAGTTCTTGTATTTTAGCCCTGACTATATCTGAATCCAGTATACATAAATATTAATTTATACAGTGAGACAATCCCAAGAGAACTAGAAATCCCACCAGGATTTATTATTTGTGAGCAAAATCTTAACAACATAAACTATAAAAATGACACAGTGTGGATGGCAGATGCAAAAAAAATTGTAGCAACTTCTAGATAAGGTAGTGTGGAAGTAGAGTTGTAGGTATTCTTAGTGATGTTTATCTGGAAACAGGACATAAAACAAACTATAGTAAAAGGTATAGAATATATATTTTTATTTATTTGCTTTAGATTGATGAATCCCATGATATTCGGTGTAGCAAAATGTTTGTTTATAAGACGGATATTGGTAGCAGTCAGGAGAAATGATCCATTTTGGATCAGTAGTGGTAGTTTGGGGGTCAGCACTTGATAGTAGTCACAGTCATCTTAGAAATAGGTCAGTGCCAATCTATTTTCAGCCCTAAGCAGTGCAGAAATATTACTAGCAGATGACTTCTAAATAACTTTATGCATCATGCATAGCTGGTTTCTCCATGGTAGTGTCGTTTGATCTGTAATCTCATTCCATCCTCCTTACTCTAGTTCAGAGGGGTGAGCTTATATCCTTTTGACCAGGCTCCAAGACTCTGGTAAAAACCTTGATTACAGCTAACATCAATTGTCTTTTTGTGTTAATTTTTTTGATTGACCTAAATTATTTTATTTTTCAGTGTTCCTTTCTTTTTTCACTTTTTTTTTAGAACTGAATTTATGCATGGAACCTCCCTGATTTTTGTTAGTTTTCAGTTACAAATTAGTAGGCACTGGTCCTGCAAACGTCTGGTGTTTGTTTCATTGGGTTTCCTCTTCTTCCTCTTTTTATTTGAGGGTTGCCTTCTCGTTAACACTTTCACTGCTATTCATTTGCCCAGTGCTGCCCCCATCCGGCCAGCCATTTTTAAAGAAAATGCCAAATTTCAACCTACATATTTTATTACACAGAAAACAGGCACCAGTGTGTTTTACAGCATTCCATTTTCATGGATATACCTGGGAATGACTTACCAGATTAGTAATGGGCATACACATGATATCTTTTGAAGCATTGTCCTTTGTGATTTGACGATAGATGGCGCAACGGGACACTCATACCAGCAGTATGCAAAAAACGTAGGTTTCCGTACTTAGCCAGCTGGAGCAAGATAAGAAAAATGAAGATCTCCATAGTTAGCAGCAGAAGTGTTAATTGAGAGAGGATATTCCAGAGAAAGAAATTATAAGGGTTTTAAAGGTGTTGCAAATGCTTTTATTTTAATTGAGTATACCAGGTGTAACAGTAAAATTGTCCAATTTTTAGTTTAAGCTTTGAACTGTTCTATCTTCGAAATGATTGAAGATATCTTACTGGAATTTTAACACAATTGGATTCTACTTTAAACAATAAGAATGTATTTAGCTCTAAGTTGAAATGATGATCCCTCTTCCTGTTGCGACCTCCTGATCCAGTTTTACTCTCTACTGTTCCCTCTTTTTTAAACTTATTCACCATACTCTTAATGGTTCTTGAATTAACTTTTAAGATGGAAGCCACATTATTAATATTGGCACCATTACTGAATGCCTGAATGATCTTTTTTCTCTCTCTATTACTCAGTTGGTATGACATAGTGGGACTGATACAATGTGATTTTAACCTGTTCTCTTTCTAGCTGAATAACTCAAAGGGCTTTTCAGTGATTCTTATGACAAACAGTATCAAGATGACTAAATGTCTTAACTGAAAACCTGGGGAAAAAAAAACTTAATTAGTTTAATGGTTTTTTTTTTTTTAGATATTGAACATTTTGTGGGATGGACAATTATCACATGCTGTTACACAATTTGGACAATTTTGCTGTTACACCCAGCATTTTATTTTTATGTTATCTTTATCGAGGCTCACTACAATAGTAAAGGGATGAACTTGCGATCAATATACCATGAAGTTAAATTCTCGAGTTGTCAGTCAGAACCTATCCAAGAAATGAGCTATGAACTTGAGATCAAAATTCCTTGGGTTGTAAAAATTTAAGACTGTCCAGGAAATGTTTTAATGTTTTGGTAAATCGGATGTCACTGAAATCCAATCATCATTAGAATAGTGAAAAAAAAAATTTTAAACAAGGTATGGGGTACAGTGAAAACCAGCGTATCTTAAGAAATAGGACATGAGATGAAGACGTTTTCATTTTGCCAACTAATGTTTTAAAATTTCTGTAAATTAGTTTAAACACTGTATTAAGAAACAAATATTTTGTCCAGAAACAAAAAAGAGTGTTGAACTGTTATATGGTGATTGTTTTGAAACTATTTTTCCTCACAGATAAAGAAGGTTTGATGACTCTAGATTGATCCTGAGATTATTATTGACAGAACACATGAGCTTTTCTATGCCTTTTTATATAAAATAAAAACTAGGAAGACACATTAAAATCAGAGTTTAAATTTCTGTGACACATGAGGAAGGATGGATTGAAAAAATTTAATGTTCACAGGATCAATTTGGAGGAGGAGAAAGGTTAAATGGAAACAGCACACAGCTTTCCTAGCAAGTTCATGGGAATAGATCACAGAGTAGGGACAAGGGAGGAGGGTAAAAAGTCAATCTTTGCTTAGAGCTACATGAGACAGAAAGTTATAGAGAGGCATGACTGCCCATGTCCTGCAGGGATGACATATTATTCTGTCAACAACATTAGGCTTCTCCATAGATACAAACATTTTACAGTGAAACATATATATAAAGAGAATGACACACACACACAAACACAGTGATACTGTGGGGAAAATTTTTGAAAATGGTGTGTACCTGCGTCCTGAGAATGACGGAAAAACCTCAAACTCAGTTGTCAACAGTAAAAAAAAAAAACCAAAATCCAACGCAAACATTTTATAATCAGGAAGTTTTGAGGAGTTAACGCAAAATCTTGTTGTTCACCATTCGCATGCAAATCATGGTCAGTCCTTGGACGGGTCCCATATTTTGTCAGATACCCTGACCACGTTTCCTGAATCTGCTATTAAAATTTGAAAATAGCTTTACCACAACAGATATTTTTTCTATTTATAATGTAAACATATTTGCTAAAACAGTAGAAATTCATTGAAGATTGAAAAAAAAGTATTGATTATTGGAAAATTAATGCAAGTCTAATTGAGATAATAGGACAATTGTTGTACATTTAAAAAATATATGCCAGCTAGTATCATTTTGAAAAAATTGTAATGGAAATGGTTATACATCAAATGGTGGTAATGGTAGTATTAGCTTCGTTTTCAAACAAAACCATTTGCATATATACTTTTCACAGTTATTGCTAACAAATGCAATTTATAAATTTTTCCTAGTTTAAAATGATTTTTCATATAAATATATTTATAAGTCCAGTATATATGTATGTATGTTTCCAGTACTATGTATGTAATTATTTATTTCCTTTTATTTGAATTATGTTATAAAAAATGTCAAAATTATGTCATTTTTTTTCTTCGAATTACATGTCTTATCCGTTTTATGTTATTGAATGTAAAATAAAAGGTAATAGTAATATTAGCTGTAAACGATACAAGGAAAATTTTTACATAGAATGACCAAGCAAAGCCAGTACTGCTTCCAAAAGTTGAAATTTATAAAATCTTTCTAATAAAACAATTTTTCAAAATTGGGGTTTTTTAAGTTCAGTAGTTCTTATCATATTTAAATTATATGAAAATAAATTATGAGAACAATTTATAATTATATATAATAAAAAACTAGTAAAATTTCTATGTTTATGAATACAGTAAAAGGAGGGAGGCATGGTGAATAAATGGATAGTGGTCGGATTGAGGAATGTTAAACCAATTTTTAGAATTCCATTCAGAATATTATATTCACTTTATTGCTAAACCTTTGGGAAAAGCTGCCAATGCGGACTTTTCCTGGAGATATGGGTAAATAGCAGGACACCATCAGGTTCTATAGCCTGATATAAGAATTTGGAAACTGCAAAAAGAAATTTTAACTTTATTGCAGGAAAAATCTTTCATCAGTCATGTGTCAAAAGATTTTGATCGCAATTTTTATTTGTTTGAAATCATGCATGGCATGTAAAAGGCGTTGAAATTTTTTTTTAAAAACATTGGAAAACCAGTAATTAATGTATGCATTTCGAATATTTCACAAAAAACATTTAAAAGATATCAGTTTTGAGGACATTTCAAATTTCATTCCCTGTGAAAAGAAAGAATACTGCACCTGTTAATATAAGTTTTGTAGAGATCAGATAATATTTCAAGCACGTTGAACAGAGAAATCATAATTAGCTACAGGTTCCTGTGAGAAAAAATTCAAACTGATTCATTTCATTAAAACTTCAAAATGCTTCAAATTGTGTTCTGAAGAGACACGAGATATAACATACAGAAGTGAGAATGAACTTGAACACATTCATCTTGTCTTCCGTTTGCATGCATACGTGTTATTTGAAAGTTAATATCATCCTTTATATATCAAAAAATATAAACTGCACCCACTCTCTTTATCACTATATATATATATATATTGTGTGTATTTAGGCAGCATCTTTTCATTCATACACATTTCATACTATATAGACAAGAGTTGTCTATTTATTTTATGTAAATTCTTAAGTATTAAGATTCATCAGAAAATGAAATGGGAAAATCATGTAATTTCCAACAGTCTTTTAAATAGTATTTATTATTAATATAAATTATAGCTCTGTTATAATATATCAAGCATTATTTTATTAACACCAGCCCTCAGGATTGGACGAAATACATTGACTAATAATACACTTTTCCTATTGTCTTTTACCTTTATATATATATATCTCACATTTACTATTACCATATATAGGCATCCAATAGGCATACTGTTGAAATGGACACGTTTTATAAGGCATGGGACTGGTTTGTTTTGTTAATCATAAACTTACTCCTTCCAGAAAAGCACATATGTAAATAAAAGCTTTTAACACAGATATCCAATCATGCCTTTCTCTTTAAAAATAGTACCCTTTATAAATATATATATTATATATATATATATATATATATATATCACACACTGAGTGCTGGTGTTAATAAAATAATGCTTGATATATTATAACAGAGCTATAATTTATATTAATGATAAATACTATTTAAAAGACTGTTGAAAATTACACGATTTTCCTATTTCATTTTCTGATGAATCTTAATATGTTATTTAATGATAGAATAAGCTCATGACAATAAAATATCTGTAGAAATTCTCCTATCTTTAACAAAAATATTGCAATAACAATCATAGTCTTTATTTTAAAAGATGGGTACAAAAGATTTGAAATTGATTGACAATTGTTTTTCATTGCACTGAAACAGTTGTTAAACACTTCTATCTTCCCTTCTTTCTTTCTTTCATTTATTTTCTCACTGAAACCATGTGTCTTATTTTTGCAATCAAAATGAAACAGTTCATTATTTGTGAGGTATTTGGCTGTTGATGTTAAATATTTCTATCTTCCCTTCTTTCTTTCTTTCATTCATTTTCTCGCTGAAACCATGTAGCATATGTCTTATTTTTGCAATCAAAATGAAACAGTTCATTATTTGTGAGGTATTTGGCAGGTGATGTTAAATACTTCTATCTTCCCTTCTTTCTTACCAAATCCACATCTTACGAACATCTGTCTTAATAATAATTTTAAAATAATTCAGCAGACAATGTTATTTTATTTATGATAACTGGATTTTGGGTGATTGTCTTACTCAATTTCCATTGTTTGATACTGTGCATATGAAAAATGCTGCATTTAACGCAGCCGCCAGTACTTCTCGACCTTTTAGCTAAGATATGTAGTATATGATCTTATCAGCTTAATCTGACCTCTCTTTCCACTTCTACCTTCTTTCATGTTCTCACTGAAACTAAGTAATGTCTTTTCTCCTCTTTCCACATGATCAAAATGGAATAGTCCATTATTTATGAAGTATTGGCAGGGTGAAATGGTCATGTGAACTAACAAATAGAGGGACAAGCACAATACATAGGATACATTCCCCCTCCCCACTGGTAGCACAGCTCAAAGTTTCATGCAAAATGTGATCATCAGGTCCTGACTGAAAACTGGTTGTTATATAATTTACATTATGAAGTTCAAAAATACAGAAAATATGGTAAGGCCTATGAAAGAATTTTCTTTTAAAAACATTACTTGGTTAACTTTCTGATGAAATTTAGAACTTGGTTGACAATTTAGAAAAATAAGTCACATTATCACCAGTAGATTCTGGTTAATTGGGACATAATAAGAGTAAAGTAAATTGGCCCAATTAAACAGCTTCTCTTGTGATAGAAATCAACACAATTTAAATACGTGTCTTTTCAGTTTTAGCATCAAGAACATACAGTTAGGAACATGTGATTTTTCTCTGTTGTAAAACAGACTTAACTCAAAAATCAAACTTGGTTCAATAAATTTTGCGACAAATTTTTTTTTTAAATTTCATTTTCTTTTACATTATAAATTTAATAAGACTATATATTGTAATCTCGAATGTTTAAAGAATAGCTAGCCTTCATTACTTAATTCCATTTTTAAAAAAGTCATTGTATTGGAAAATCTGATACACATGGGACAAATTGAAGTCAAGTGGGACAGAGGAAAGCAATGCATAACATAATTAGTGAGCTTGAGTAAATGGATGACAGAACAAGGTTTAGAAGAAATAACAAAAAGACAAAATTTATTAAGAGCTACAAAGGACAGGAAATTGCAGAGAGCCATGATTACCTATAACCTGAGGGGGACACAGCACATGAATAAGAAGAATGTTCTCTTCATTCCAGATTTTTTCTGATTTATAATATTCTGAACATTATTCATTTCAGTGAATAATTCAAACTTTATCATTTTTTCTTTTCTATTCACTTTCATTTTCCTTGATTTATTTATCAAAACCTATACAATATCTCTCCTATATGGCAGTTAATGCTGGACAATCTTACAAATAAAGAAGAGACTTGAGGCAACAGAAATGTAGTTCTACAGAAGGATACTGAGGATTCCATGAACCGAATATGTGAACAACGACAAAATTTTTAGAAAAAATGGAAACAAAAAAGTTTATACTTAAGATAAGGAAGAGGCTGTTGAAATTTCTAGGCGACATAATGAGGATTAGAAAATCTGATACTCACAGGGACAGATTGAAGACAAGGAGACAGAAGAGAAAAATATATAACATAGTGGACTTGAATAAATGGATGGTGGAACAAAGATTAAAAGAAATAGCAAAAAGTCAATATTAATTAAGATTTATGAAGAACAAGAAATTGTGGAGAACCATGATTGCCTATGACCTGATGGGGACACAGCACATGAAGAAGAACAAAAAGAAGAAGAATGTTAATGCTCTTCATTCCAGATTTTTTCAGTGAAATAAATAATGTTCAGAATGTTATAACATTCTGAACATTATTTATTTCAGTGAATAATTCAAATTTCATCATTCATTCATTTTTTCTTTTCATTCATTTTTCGTATTTTATTATTTTTTATTTAGTTTCTACATTATTCATTACTTTTCTGTCAATATCTTCTATTTCTATTCATTCCTCTCTTTTTCTTCAAACAAAAAAGAAACTTAGATTTAACATCTAGAGACCATTAAAATTTCTAGGGCACATAATGAGGAAAGAGTGATTGAAAAATATGATACTCATGAGACAGATTGAAGGCAAGAGGGACAGAGGAAAGCAATGCATAACATACTTAGTGAGACCGAGTAAATGGATGGCAGAACAAGGTTTAGAAGAAATAACAAAAAGACAAAATTTATTAAGAGCTATGAAAGACAAGAAATTGTGGAGAGCCATGATCACCTGAAGGGACATGGTACATAAAGGAGAAAGAAGTCATTTTTTTGCATAAAAATAATTCATTTTTTCTGGTTAATTTTATTTTGGGAGAAAGTAATTTTTATGCATATATAGTATACCTTTACTCTAAAAAGCAGCTGCTGACAACAGATACACAACAAAATGAAGTTGGCTAAATGGCAAATCAGTTTCTAAAATCAAGGTCAGTGGCCCAATTAAATGGCTTGGTAAAAGAAATTAAAACTATACTTGGTTTATTTTCTTTCATAAGGGTTTGTCTTAAATAAACAAGGTGACTCAACCAGAAACTATGGATTTCTAGTATTAGAAATTGGTAGTGTGGGTTTTAGAATTTGCTTTAATAATGATTTGAACTATGAAAACTTAGCAACCATCTCAATTGCAAACACTGACAAAAAGAAAAAAAGAAGCAGCAAAAGTAACAATATTTTCCTTCAACATATTTTGTTATTATAATCTTGGAAGAACCCAAAATGTCTAACCAACTAGAAGAAATAATTTTTGTTTTTACTCATGGGATTTCAAAATATCCTGTTTATTAATTTTTTTGTATTTTCTTCTTTTGGGGAAAGAATACTAAAGAAAATGAATGAAATGAGATTTAGAGCATAGGACTGAGATTTTTATGTGCTGACATTGCATAACAAGATACATGACAGGAACAGGAATAGAAATATATGTGTGTGTGTATATATATATATATATATATATATTAGATACAAATATTTAGAATTTACATTGACATGTACATAAACAGACACATAAAAATATACTCTTTACCTACATCTATATAGTTATATTCAAAATTTATAACATAAATATTATATGCGTAAATATATATATATATATATATAAATATATATATATAAATATATATATAAATATATATATATATATATATATATATATATATATATATATATATATATATATATATATATATATATATAAATATATATATATATATAAATATATAATATATATATATATAAATATATATATATATAAATATATAAATATATAAATATATATATATATATATATAAATATATATAAATATATATATATATATATAAATATATATATATATATATATATATATATATATATATATATATATATATATATAAATATATAAATATATATATATAAATATATAAATATATATATAAATACATATATATATATATATATATATAAATATATATATATATATATATATATAAATATATATATAAATATATAAATATATATATAAATATATATATATAAAATATATATATATATATATATATATAAATATATATATATGTGTGTGCTCTGAAGAAATTATTTGGTTGATCTCTTCAGGAAGAAAAGTGAATTTGTAAACAGTGACTATTACTGCTGCTGATGCAAGACTCTTTGTTAAGACAAATCAAGTTTTGTATTTAATCAAGATGTTAAAACCGCTCATTAGATTTGTGCTGTGTATGGAGAAGGAACAATGCCTCAAAGTACTGCCTGCTGTTAGTTTTCATGCTTCAAACATGGGAATCTTGACCTCAAGGACAGATCACACACTGGTGGACCAACAGAATTTGATAAAGAGTGATTGAATCAACTTCTTCATGAAAATCCATGTTAAACAACCAGAAAATTGGTAGAGCAGATGGATTGTGATCAAAAAACTGTGGTGAATCACCTTCACTCAAAGAGAACAGTTCAGAAACTCAGCACTTGTGTGACACACTTTGAGTGAAACAAAAAAATCACCACCAGTTTGCTTGCTCAGTCACAGTGTTTTCTTTACCACATTGTCACTGGCGATGAAAAATGATGCCATCACATCAACATGAAGCAGTGAAAAGAATGACTTAACCCCAAAAAACAAGCAACTCTAGAAGCAAAATAAGACCTTCATCCTTGAAAGACCCTCTCATGTGTATGGTGGGACTGGTAAGGTATAATTTCTTATGAACTGCTTGAGCACAAACAAACACTTAATGCAGACTGCACCAACTCAACAAAACAATTTGGCAAAAAAGATCAGATAGACAAAATGCCTTTTGTCTTCAACACAACAATGCTCATCCTCATATCACCAATATGACCAAAGATGCGATACAAGATCTCAAATGTAAACTCACTCATTCCTTCATACTCTCCAGACTTGGTGCCATCAGGTTTTCATCTCTTTTGATCACTTTCGGACACTTTGTGCAGTGTATGATTCAATAACGATATGGAATTGAAGGCTTGGTTAAACAAATTCTTTGAGTCAAGGCTAGGAGATTTCTATTGCTGAGGCATTGAAAAACTTATTGAATGACAGAAGGGAGTCATAAACAACAACAGAGTATATTATTGATGAAGTTGTTGTGTTTTATATATGTATATATACAGGGTGTCCATAAAGTTCGTGTGCACTTTAAATAATTTATAACTTTAAAGTACACACGAACTTTACGGAGACCCTGTATATATGAAGAAATATAGTTTTAAGGTGTGTTATATTTATGGGATAAAGTGCTCAATATCAGAGAGAGCATATGTAAATATAAATATAAAAGTGAACATTGAAGTCAACACTCAGAGGTGACAGGCTGTTTCATGCTAGACGAGTGTTGACTTCAATGTTCACTTTTATATATATATATATATATATATATATATATATATATATTCTTATGACCTCCCCTTCATCCAAACCTATCAAGAGCGGAGGCAGAGGAGGATCATAATCTGTGTTATTTCTTTTTATTTTAAACATTTACATTTACTCAATTTTCGTAAAATATTTTTCTTTCCCAAGGGTCTCTTTCTGATTGATCAGACACGGCTGAGCGGAATCGATTAAGGATCAAACACGATAGGTGACAAACAACAATGGAGACAGGGAATATAAATTTATTAACAAATGTAAAAATATGGGAAAGGTAAAATAAAAAAAAAAAACGTCCAAAACAAAGTGGACAATGTGTCAAGAATAAACATTTAAACATTGTGGACAAAATAGTAGGAGGAGAACATCCTCTTAGGAATGTAAAACACGAATCAACGTATGGCCTTGTGCCATACTTGCACTAACTTACAAAACATCAAAATTTTAAGACAAGTAGAAAGAAACATGCAATAAAAGGATCTCATGCCAGACATGCATGAAAGTACAAACATGAAAAAGAAGTACATTTAAACAAAAACAAAGCACAAGAAAAACAACGAATTTATCTCGTAATAAAAGTTCTTTTCCACTAATGTCTCTTATATCTACTTCTTCTTTCCTTTTCTATTTCTTTTGAGGTCTTTTCTTACTTCCTCACTTTCTCTTTTCGTCCTGTCTAGGGGCTTGTCCGATGATTAAGTTGAAACTTCTTTCTTTCGTCTCGGTGTAGCAGCATTCTTGTTTGAGGTGGTCTTTTCTTTCTTTTCCCTTTCATCTCTTGTTTAGGGGCTTGGGTGACAATTAAGTTGAAACTGCTGTCTTTCTCTCTCTCCTTCATCTCGGTGTGGCAGCATTCTCCTATTGTGATCTTTTCTTGCTTTCTTCTTTTATTTTTCTATCAGCGGCTGGTCTTGGGACTTGAGTAACGGATAAATTGAAGATATCTTCTATCTCTCTTTCATCCTGATGTAGTGGCATTCCGCATACATCATAGTTTATTTCCCAAAATTCAACGTTTCTTTTGCATTCCATGAACTTGCGTTTGGTCATCCGTTCAAGGTTTGAAGAGGGACTTTTCTTTTTCTGCATAGCCAACCAAAACTATCGCTTTCATAGCAAACGGATCCATCTATTCCATTCGAAGATGAATTCTCTTTCTTGTATTTTCACAAACACGTCCATTCAGCCCATAGGCCTGGACAAAACATTTGTATTTTTTACAAACACGTCCACCCGGCCCTAAAGCCTGGACAAGACTGACTTTTTCGTCTCACTATTTGTTTCCTTTTTTTTCTTGTCACGTGATCAATTTTCAAATACAAACTTTTTTCCATTGTAGGCGAAATGTGGCCCATTGGCCCCCTCTCTCATCTGCAGTGTCAGAGAAAGTTTAGTTTAAAGTGTTTCAACTTTTCCTATCTGGAATCTATCCATGTAAATCATGCTGTCAACACGTTGACCAAAAAAGAAAGAAAGGGTACATTCTGGTTAATCTTTGTCACCACAAAGTCTACCTATCTCTTTGGGCTTACCGTCTTTACGTTTCTGCAAGTACTGGGCTCTTTATTTTAGAATGCTTCTAAAATATAAGCAATGGTATAGTTTTTATAATAAATTTAGGTGAGGGTTCGTAACAATATATATATATATATGCATGCGTGCATGTGTGTATGTGTGTATATATATATATATATATATGTGTATATAATAATGGACTCTCCCGTCGGTTTCGACGTATGAGGATCTGACGGCTTATTGATTCAGTTATGAAATTTTGTGCGATAATCGTAAGTGGCACTTAAGACTTGCTAGTGATTTACAAAGGAGGCCACATATGGAGCAAGTGTGAGGATTGTGAAATGAGATCATTTTAGATTTTGCTCTTGCTTTTAGATCTTGCTCTCGCTTCTTGAAGATTCAACATCACCTTCACACACACACACATATATATATATATATATATATATATATATATATATACAGTGTATCACAAAAGTGAGTACACCCCTCACATTTCTTCAAATATTTAAGTATATCTCTTCATGGGACAGCACTGAAAAAATTACCTTTTGACACAATGAAAAGTAGTCTGTCTGCAGCATATATAACAGAATTAATTTCTTTTCCCCTCAAAATAACTCAAAATATAGCCATTAAAAGCTAAATCCCTGGCAACAAAAGTGAGTACACCCCTAAAAAGTGACTACACCCCGAAGAAACTACACCCCTAAATGTCTAAATTGAATACTGCTTTTCATTTTCCCTCCAAAATGTCATGTGACTCATTAGTGTCACTATGCCCATGTGTTCATGGGGAGCAGGTGTATTCAAATTTGTAGTGCAGCTCTAACACTCTCTCTTACCGGTCACTGAAAGTTCCAACATGGCACCACATGGCAAAGAACTCTCTGAGGATCTTAAAAAACGTATTGTTGCACTACATAAAGATGGCCAAGGCTACAAGAAGATTGCCAACACCCTGAAACTGAGCTGCAGCACAGTGGCTAAGATCATCCAGCATTTTAAAAGAGCAGGGTCCACTCAGAACAGGCCTCGGGTAGGTCGTCCAAAGAAGCTGAGCGCACATGCTGAGCCTCACATCCAAATGCTTTCTTTGAAAGATCGGCGTAGGAGTGCTGTTAGCATTGCTGCAGAGATTAAAGAGATTGGGATTCAGCCTGTTAGTGTTCAGACCATATGCCGCACACTACATCATATTGGTGTGCATGGCTGTCATCCCAGGAGGAAGCCTCTTCTGAAGGCAATACACAAGAAAGCCCGCAAACAGTTTGCTGAAGACATGTCAACAAAGCCCATAGATTACTGGAACCATGTCCAATGGTCTGATGAGACGAAATTTAATTTATTTGGTTCTGATGGCCTTAAGCATGTGTGGCGGCGACCAGGTGAGGAGTATAAAGATAAGTGTGTCATGCCTACAGTCAAGCATGGTGGTGGGAATGTCATGGTCTGGGGCTGCATGAGTGCTGCAGGTATTGGAGAGTTACATTTCATTGAGGGAAACATGAACTCCAACAAATACTGCAGCAGAGCATGATCCCCTCCCTCCAGAAACTGGGTCGCAGAGCAGTGTTCCAGCATGACAATGACCCCAAACACACATCCAAGACAACCACTGCTTTACTGAAGAGGCTGAGAGTGAAGGTGATGGACTGGCCAAGCATGTCTACAGACTTGAACCCAATAGAACATCTTTGGGCCATCCTCAAGCAGAAGATGGTGGTGCGCAGAGTCTCAAATATCCGCCAGCTCCACGACATCGTCATTGAGGAGTGGAAGAGCATTCCAGTGACTACCTGTGAAGCTCTGGTAAACTCCATGCCCAGGAGAGTAAAGGCAGTTTTGGATAATGATGGTGGCCACACAAAATATTGACAGTTGACATGTTGTATGTTAATATTGATAACTTTTCCTAAGGCGTGTACTCACTTTTTGTTGTTGGGGATTTAGCTTTTAATGGCTATATTTTGAGTTATTTTTTGGGGAAAATAAATTAACTCTGTTATACATGCTGCAGACAGGCTACTTTTCATTGTGTCAAAGTGTCATTTTGTCAGTGTTGTCCCATGAAGAGATATACTTAAATATTTGAAGAAATGTGAGGGGTGTACTCACTTTTGTGATACACTGTATATTCCACACAATAACCTGAGAAGTGAATCAGATCTTTTGAACCCCCTTGTACACCCTGACATATCACAACCTTTCTACTTTTACTTCCAGTGCTCGCTTAAACTAATATCTCTTGATAAACAATCAGTTTATTGGACAATGGTGCTTCATGCATACAACAGATATATGTTTCTCTCTCCTCTCCTCAGATATTGCATCAGCTTTACATTTGCTGACTGTGCTAGTATTACCATTGATACTTGTCTCTTTTCAAAAAGAGATATTTGGTCTTTTTCTCATTATCTTTTTAATGACATGTATTTTTAAAGTGTAGGAGATCATCACTCTCCACGGGTTCTTTTTCTTTATTATCTGTGAATTACCATGACTTATTGGAAAAGGTAGTAAAGTGATTTTCTGTTGTCTATTCCACATTTTCGAATTCAGTGTAGTTCATATCTCAAACTTGTTACCACCCAATGATAAAGACTCCAGTCTACCCTACTACTTAACCCATAACTAGTGGGGAGGAACACAAGATGAATTTATAAGCCTTTCCCAAGAGAATATTGTGAAGGGAACACAACAGATTAGGGTGGAATTTGAACTTTGCTTGCCAATTCCTCTTTTGGAGCCAATAATAATTACTTTCTTATTATTAGCCGATAGATAATTTTATCCAGTGAAGACATTATATTCATATATTTATGTAACTACCATTAAAGATATAAAGCAATTATAATTTAAATAATATATAGAGTGCAATGGATAAATTGTTATCTAAATTATGTAAAAATGAAAATAACACTGACATCTCATTTTAACATTTCAATATTTACGAAAATTAAACAAAAATGTCTTGAAACACTAAAGAGTAAATTTATTCAACAAAATTGCCATTGGCTTCGACCATGGCGTTTGGATGACTTTGGAATCTTCTGCAACTCTTCTGGACTGTATCCATATTTACACTGATGAATACCATCATTATCCTTACCTTCAGTTTATCTTTAGTGTTACAAGTTTGGTTGGTCTCTTTCTCAACTGCACCTCACACATAATAATCAAGGGGGTCATGATCTGGGGAGTTAGGTGGCCAGATGTAGGGGGTGATGGAGGTCTCAGAAATTGTCTGACAGCCATGACTGTATTCTCCTGTTTGTGTAGCATGGTGCAGAACCCTATTGCCAGACATAGGATCTTCCAGCAGCCACCCTCTTGACCCTTGATGTAGGCCTCTGTATTGAGTCTGAGGCCCTGTGGGAAGATGAATGGAGGCATGACATCACCATCACTAGTGATCATGATGTTGACAGGATATATCATGCAACTCTTTCCAAATCCCCTGCACTGTCTTCAGATTGACACCCAAACACTCTGAAATGTTCATATTGGAGCTTTTGGCACGAATGCCAAGCAGTACAGCATGCCATTTCCAAATTTCTGTCAGAGTGAATTATGTCATGGTGCTCTTTTTTTTTTATCACAGACGGTGCCCAACTGACCCTACTATACTGTGCATTTGACAAAAATCAAAAACATGGTGCATGTGTGAAATATATAAAATGGTTCAAATTTATCCATCACACCTTGTATGTAATTTTATTCATTTTAACTAGTTTATCTTTCACCTTATTATTTTTAATGCATTTTTTATTGCAAGTAAGTTTGTTTTCACAGGTTACAACAATTAAGTAGCATATTTGACAGCATCTAAAATGCACTCCTTTCCCCAAAACAAAAAATAAAATTGTCCTTAATCTTATATACATTAAGTTGAGTCCTCCTGTAGGCTAATTTATTCCCAAAACTTCCTTTTGACAGCCACTTTTACCGCACCTGATTCCATATTATTTACTCAAAAAGCAGCATTTTTATTTTTATTACTACTACTGGTACAGTAAAAAGGAATTATCACTTACATTTAGTACCAGCAATGTTCAGTGGTACCTGCTGATCTATCATACTGAAATACTCCTCAATACACTTCTACAGCCAAAGACTACAGAAGAAAGACAAGTGACTGAAAGAAAATACCAGTAATGGTAAAACACTAACCTAGGAAAATTAAAATTAAGGCTACAGGTAGAGAAACTAAAGAAGAATTACAAGTTAAGCAGTGGGCATGTTTACGATGATTTCTTGATTTAAGTTCAGCAGTCCAGCCAGCTTGCTTTTTATAAACAGTAATGTTTTATGTAACAGCTAAAGCATTTTTGAAATGCCTTGTAATGTGCTTATAGTTTGATTTAATGGTAATGGTAATATTAGCCATTACCCAATAAGGAAGCATTCATTGACTGAGTACTGTTTTTGGTTGAAATTTATAAAAACTTTCTCTTGAATCAATTTTTTAGGAAAACGGGTTTCTCAAGTCCAGTAGCTGTTATTGCTTATTCCAGTATTGATGGTGTTTCCTTCTGAACCTTCTATTTGAAGTGATGTGGAATGTTAACATGTTGATTATGTCATTATTTTCTTTGAGTTATATGCACTATCCATTTTAGTTGTTGCTGCTGTTGATAGTCCTCAAATGATGGGGTTTCTGTTATTTGGTACAGTTCTCATGCTATCAAGATGCAGTAAAAACATACCAATATAATAAAGAAGCTTTAAATAAGATTCTGTCTGATCGATATCTCACTGATTTGGATTGAGTAAGACGAGATCTACATTTCTGATGGCAATGCTTCATTTAAAACATTGAAGCCTTCTTAGCATCATTTGCATAAAAAAAATTAAATGAGTACACCTTACATATACATGTTCAGCTCTTATTGATGGAGATAATTTTTTTGAATCATGTCTCCTGGGTATGTTTTGCTCACACT
The DNA here is from genome assembly GCA_903632075.3 of Acanthosepion pharaonis. Taxonomy (NCBI): domain Eukaryota; kingdom Metazoa; phylum Mollusca; class Cephalopoda; order Sepiida; family Sepiidae; genus Acanthosepion; species Acanthosepion pharaonis. The sequence continues at coordinate 1,839,481 of CAHIKZ030000070.1, forward strand.
GTATAATCATGGCAATCATCTCTATAAGTAAACTTATTCCTATGTAAATTTGATTTGTATCAACAGTCCAGCTCTCCTTCAAAACACACTAACCCTAGTCATGTAAGTTATCTTACTATTCAAAGATTTATCAATGTTTACAAAGGCATTGAAAAGTCCAATGTGTGTGCCATTTGATGATAGCGAATAAAGTATTTGAGAAGTTGTCTAAGGAAAAAAAACATTCAAGTTTATAAAAATATGTCTAGGCAGAATGAGAATGGACAGTCTGTATATTAACCTACTCAGTGACTAGATTTAGTATGTCAGACAGGTCAGAGAGTTGAACTTAGGCCTTTTCTTAGGAAATCTGTAAGCTATATATATATATATATGCAAACAAAATTTTCCAATTTTGTTTTTAAGAACTGATATTATAAGTAAATATACACACAGAAACATGATACTTATCTGTACATTTCATTCAATATATATTTGTGTGTGTGTGGGGCTCATGTGTATACTCACCAAAATTTTGATTAAGGGTCAAAAAGATTCTTTATTTCCTGTTGAAGTGACTTCAACAAGAGATATATGAAATGTTTATCAACATAGGAAACCCAGGATACTTTGACACATTGCTAAACCTTCTACCATATATATATATATATATATATATATATATATAGTTTATGCAAACTTAGGTAATCCATATGGGTAGACCTGATGGAGGATGATATCCAGAGAGCTCAATGTAAAATTCAGAGCAGATATGTTTGAATAAAAAACAGACCACGTTAAGATTCCATGGAATCTTAACGTGGTCTGTTTTTTATTCAAACAAATATTAGTTGGATTGATGTGAGTTTATGACCTTGGGTTTCATGCTATCTGCGATTGTCAGACAAACTGATTAATTTTTTTAAATTTTGGATTTATTTATGGTTGTGTATATCGGTGTTTTATGGTAGTGGGAGGAAAAATCGTCATCAGAATGCCACTCATACATATGCAGACACACATACATGCATGTTCACGCATTGCAGCTCACACAAACATAAACATATATGAACAGTGTAGGACTGGCCGTATATGTGCATCCATATGTCATTGCTTGCATACGTACACAATTAGTAGTTGTATTCAATGTTGGATTGTGTAGTGAACATCTTTCCAAGTTGCAATGTCAATGCACAGACCATTTGTCTATTTTGTTCACGGAATAATGTTTTCTTGCACACACGTATATACATATGCACACACGTTCACACACCTTCTATCCGTTGTTTCTTTTTTATTATCTTAAGTTGGGGTCTGTGTAAGACTATAGTAAGTAAAAATGATTATTTTTAATTTTTTAATGTTGTTAATACATAACAGACTTTAGCTGACATATGATACTCAATGAATTTTGGTGGTGTAACAGCCAACACACAGAAAAACAGGATGGGACAAAATTTGTTAGCATCAGGTAATGACTGCCATGGTGTTGACTGATATCCCTGTCACCCCAGTACAAAGTACTGTGCACTTCCAACCTGCTCTTTTTCCAATGGACATGCACAGGATCTATTGTTGTGCACTCCACACAGGTCCCAATGGCCAATTTTACCTTGGCCTTTGTCATGGAAGGACAAACTCTTCTTACAAAATATGTTATATGCCAAACTCCTGGATGGTGCCACTCTTGCAGTTTGGTTGAACAAACAACCACATTTGCAGTGAATGCATCAACATGTTCGATGAGATTGTGATAGTCCATCACTGGGTGCATCTTTCCTTTGTTGTGCTGCATGATGCCTATTAATGGCATTAAGTTTTGGTCGGCTCCAGTTTCTTTTCTGGGTATGGTGTTAGCCAAACATTGGTGATCCATATATGGAGTTCTTGTTCATAGGCATCCCTAACATCTTTGCAATGAGGTACTCTGACACCCTGTAACATAACTGAGTCAGCACCACACCTGAATTCCACAAAAATGTCAGGTTGGTCATGTTGGTGCAGTACCTTACAGCTCCAGTCTGTGTGATATGGATGCCACCTAATGAAGTTATCAAATCTATTCCAGCAAGTAAGCCAAAGCCTAGAAGTTTGTTATGCACCACAATGACATCAACCTTGGATGCGCTTCCACTGTCTGTACAGATATTAATGGTTTTGACACAGAACAGGCACATTCTGCCACTGATTGTCTCCATATCTACATGCTTTTCAGTCCACAACTGGTATCACTCTGCACTGACCAAGAGCAGCCAGAGTCAATGAGAGCCGAATATCATTTTCTGTCGACCAATATACTGACTACAGGCAGTGCCACATTTATAACTGGGTGGAGAATAAGACTGGCAGTGATGTCTGTTCTCCTGATCCATTTCCATACAGTGCTATCACTGTGACAAACTGGACTATATTTGTCACAGTGATAGCACTGTATGGCTTTGTCTCCTTGCTGGCTCCCACTTTGTCCAGTTTGTCAACTCAAACAATATCTAGCCAAGTGATTAGCATCATCACATCTGTAGCAGACAATATCACTCTATCATTGGTAGAAGTCATCTGTATCCAGTTGCTCAGGCTGTGGCTGCCACAATTAATTCTGCTGCCAGTGTATCATCCTTTAGTATGGCTCTAGCTCAGTCTAATAGCTGGTTGATATCCAGTGCATCCATACAAGAGGAAGTGTGAATCAGGTTCCTAATATACTCAGGCAAGCCTACTACAAATGTATATGAAAGTCAATGCAAGGTTGACAGCCTGTGGAGTTGTGCTAAGTAGACAACTACAGATTCATTTGTACCTAGCTACAAACTGGTCATATTCTATGAATGAATCAGTGGCAAAAACAACATCCAGGGCATCGCTGATATGACTTACATCTTTTCTTCCTTGTTGAGTTGTTGTCAATTGAAGTGGCAGAACACTAGCAATGTCCTTCACTCTGCACAGATCACAGTATTTCAGCCTTTTCAAACCATTCAATGATAGTGAGACCACGGTCTGAGCCATCAAATTCAAAGATTAGCTTCAGGTTTAAGTTGCCATCAGCTATTGAGTGCTAAAATAGCTTATTGTAATGTAAGCATAGTCTATTGAGATTTGGAGAAAACACCTAACTGACTGCTCTCCCAACGACTACGGGGTTAATAGGGAGAGAGAGAGACAAGAGGTAACAAAAATAACACTGCTTTAGAAACCACAGCAACTTGAAGAATGAAATGCCCACAGGTCCGACTTCACAACTGCCGATTGCTGTTTCTTCCCAGCTTTTATTGGCATCCGGCATCTTACAAAGACCCTGATCTTGATCAGTTGCAGCAGGATCCATATCTAGCTGCATATGTGAAACTAACCTACTGCTAATAGAAAAAATCTGGATGCAACTGGTGTTGACAAACATGTCTGCATGTGATCCAAGGCCTCTTTTTCGTCTATACTGATGCTAGTTCTATATATATATATATATATATATATATATATATATACACACACACACACACACTCATTTACATAGCAGATATAATCATCTACCACAAAATAATGTTTACTGTGATAAATTTGTAAGTTACCATCCATGCTTTCATTGCTTGCAGATTTATATATAGTGAAATGGAGTATATGTATATGTATATATATATATATATATATATATATATTATATATATATACACACACACACACTTATTTACATAGCAGATATAAAGGCGTTTACCACAAAATAATGTTTACTGTGATAAATTTCTAAGTTACCATTCATGCTTTCATTGCTTGCAGATTTCATAGTGAAATGGGAGTCTGTGTATGTATGTGTATATATATATATATATATATTACTTAAATATAATATATATATATATATATATATATATATACACACACACACACTTATTTACATAGAAGATATAATCATCTACCACAAAATAATGTTTACTGTGATAAATTTGTAAGTTACCATTCATGCTTTCATTGTTTGCAGATTTCATAGTGAAATGGGAGTCTGTGTATGTATGTATATATATATATTACTTAAATAGTTTACGCAGATCTAAACATATATAGATGTCATGCTTGGTATCCAACTCACTGAGTAATGTTTAAACTAATATTTGTATACAGTTGCTTTCTCTGATCAATGTTTAAAAAACATCTTCAAACAAGTCCTCTAAAGCTTAAAGACAATAATCCTTCATCAAACCAAAATCACAGAGCTTTACTAAATAACAAGAACCACATCACTTGAAGATTTCTAACAACAACAACAACAGCTAAAAAAAGGTAGAACACATAACTAGAAAAGATGGAATAGATGTTAACATTCTAAATAACCACAAACAAAAGGTTTGGAAGGAACCTCCCATCAGTATTAGAAAAAGTGATACCAATGAAGTTAAGTTTAATTTCTTGAAAAACTATTTTAAGAAAATTGTTATAAATTTCAAGTGACAGTAACACTAACTATTCACTCAATGAATGCTGAATGTCTCCTATATAGTAATGGCTAATTTTACTATTACCATATATATTTTTTCTGTGTGTATGTTATAGCAGGAATCGAATATAAATGTACATTATTTCTGCATAAAGCAGTATGTTTTTGTATTGATGTGTGTTCTATTCAAAATGCTGATACCAACTTTAGTGAATATTCTAAAGTCTGAGGAAGTCAAGGGCATTCATGTTGTTATTGGTGACAGTGCTGCAGTTGAACCTTTCTAATGCTGATCAACAAAACAGGACAGACAAAAGCTTCTTTTTAATAATGCCTGACCATTGTGCACACTATTTTAGGTTCTCAACTTTCTGCAGATCAGTGACTAGCTCTGTTTTGTAGACAACGAAGTAGTAATAATAATAAAACAGATAAAGAGAATAGAATTTAGAAGGAAAATGGCTGACTGTGGATACTGCAAGTATTATATTAGGCTTAAATACTGAGATGTTCTATTTTTAAGTTATTTTCTTCTGAAGTTTCCAAGATGAATTAAATATTAATGATTGATTCAACAATGGTTGAAACTAGCAAACATATTTGGTTCTGATTTCAGTTTGTCTGAGGTGGGAATTTAAAAAAAAGATTTCAATTTCATGATTTTTACTGTTGTTTATTCTATTTTTTATTAAATATAAATACATTTATGTTTATCTCAACAGTAAGAATCCTTTAAAAGACATCACCCAGACATTTTTTTAAAAGACATCACCCAGACATTTTTTTTAAAAGACATCACCCAGACATTTTTTTAAAAGACATCACCCAGACATTTTTTAAAAGACATCACACAGACATTTTTTTAAAAGACATCACCCAGACATTTTTTTAAAAGACATCACCCAGATGTTTTTTTTAAAAGACATCACCCAGACATTTTTTTAAAAGACATCACCCAGACATTTTTTAAAAGACATCACCCAGACATTTTTTTTAAAAGACATCACCCAGACATTTTTAAAAGACATCACCCAGACATTTTTTTTAAAAGACATCACCCAGACATTTTTTTTTAAAAGACATCACCCAGACATTTTTTTTTTTAAAAGACATCACCCAGACATTTTTAAAAGACATCACCCAGACATTTTTTTAAAAGACATCACCAGACATTTTTTTTAAAAGACATTTTTTTTTAAAAGACATCACCCAGACATTTTTTTAAAAGACATCACCCAGACATTTTTTTAAAAGACATCACCCAGACATTTTTTTAAAAGACATCACCCAGACATTTTTTTAAAAGACATCACCCAGACATTTTTTTAAAAGACATCACCCAGACATTTTTTTAAAAGACATCACCCAGACATTTTTTTTTTAGTTTCTGCTTTGTCTGGACTTTTGAGGTGTAATGTTGTTATTATTCAATCAATTATTCTTATTCACAATATCACTTTCATTTTTTCTGTTAGAATTTCTGGAATGGAGAGTTATTATTAATCATTTATACACCTGAACAAGGTTACCCAGATTGATATACACCTGAGCAAGGTTACCTAGATTTGATATACATCTGAAGAAGGGAAGAAGGCAAAATGGCTGAAACATTGTGATAACAACTCCAAAGATAAGGCTAATAGTTTGAATATAAATAGTGCAAATAATCATTTTCACTGTTTTGATCAGTGAGCTTTGAACATTTTGAAACGTAATTAAAATAACAAAAATGAGTATGATTTTCTCATAAAATAACCTATGATGGTTATGTATTTAGTTAGCAAAATATATGTCTGTTCCAGTAAGTAATCCTAAATATATTTAACATATCCTAAAAAGAAAATAGTAAGATAACTGAGTAGTGAGTAAATTTAGGAATCCTGAAAAACTAACTTAAAACTTTCTGTGAAATACATCTGTTTGATGTTCTTGGTGCACATAATCAGTGATGTTTTTAGCCAATGGGTTTCAGGTCTTTACTCTTTCTCCATAGTAACCCAGTCAATACTGATCAGATATCAACTTATGTACTATCCATCTGCTAAAACTATTCTCATACTATAATGTTTCATAACACACTTCCGATTCCTGTCTTTTATAGTTCAATCATGAGAAACTTCCAACTTACCAACCTCTTCACTCTTCCATAAAAAAGGAAGCAAAAACAGTGACTGTTTTCTTATGAAATCTAGCAATACTTTAGAATTGCAGTGGAAAGTAATATTCTTTCATTTCACTCACTGATTAAATAATTTATATGTATTATATCTATTTATGTTTTAATCATTTCAAGGCTATGAATTAATTTTTTGGTGGCCATAGAAAATTGATTAAGAAAAATACCAAAATTTTCTTTCAAATAATTTTTATTTTCCCAATTACTTTCAATCTCATCTGAGACCATCTTCAAAGGGTTAAATTGTCTGTGAAAGTGTATATATAGTTCTGTAAATGCAAGATATTTTTTCATTGTTCATTTTACTGTATTTTGCAACATTTAAATATAACCATAGAATATTAGTGTTTAAGCCTTTTTATTATATATATATATATATATATATATTGGCAGCATATTTTAATTCATGCATGTGCATGTTGTTTAAATAATTTAGACATGTTATATCTATTTATTTTAGTTTTGATCCTTTCAAGTCCACAAATTAATTTCTTGATGACAGTAGAAAATTAATTCAGAAAAATACCAAAATTTTCTTTCAAATAATTTTTATTTTTCCAAGTACTTTCAATCTCATTTAAGTCCATCTTCAAGGGTTGCATATCTATGGATGTGTTATGCATTAACACTGTAAATTCAATGCAAGTGAGGTAACTTATGTGATTTTTTAGAAATATTTTTTTAATATTAATATGTTAATTTATTATTTTTTAGATAATACTTTGCTGCTACAAACATTTAAGAACTTTGTTCCTATACTTGTAGTTGACATTATTTATTTTGGGCTGCAATTCTCTTATATAAAAGAGTTTCCAGAATTTTAAGTTTTTGCTTATTATTATCTTGATGGAGTACTAATGTATTCATGACTACTATCTGTCTAAACCATGAATGCTGTCATATATATATATATATATATATATATATATATATATATATATATTCTTGGTTTGGATAATTAGCTAAAAACAAGCATACAATATAATACCTTTCATAATCCATAGCCCAAATTAATAGTTTAAATACCCTACATAAAAGATAACCCTTTATGAAGTCGTCAATTTTGCTTGAAGATGGAACAGAGCTTACTTTAACTCAATTTAATTCAAATAATTATATTGAAGTTTTCAGCTCTTGTTTTGAAACATGAGACTTCTTATGTCGTGAGTTGGAATCATATTTTTAAATAAATAATTATATATATATAGGGTCAAATTCAATTTTTAAAAAATTTTCCTATGTAAGGGAGATAACTTTTTTATTTATTCATTATTATTTTTTTATATATATAAAACTTTGCCGTTACAAATATTTAAGAACTTTGTTGTTATATTCATAGTTGACTATTTATTTGAGGCTTTAATTCTTTTATATAAAGGGCTTCTAGCATTTTAAGTTTTTGCTTATTATTATTTGGATGGAGTATTGATGTATTTTCAATTTGAATATATATATATATATATATATATTTAAAGATATTTTTGTAGGTACAAAATTTAATGATCGAAATAAAAGTATAAAATTTAATATTACAAGACATATTAAAAAAAAAAAAAAAAAAAACAACAAGGGGGAAGCCACTGCCCTGTTCCCGCTCTTCAGGCTTCAACGGAGATTCAAAATTAATACAGAAAAATGTACAAAAGGAATTGGGGGGAAAAAAAAATATATATATATTTATATATATGCAGAAGGAACTAGAGACAAATGACAGCGAGTCCCAAAAAACACACACGTTGTTTGCACAAAGAAGGCTTGCAGGACCCGATGTAAAGTGCCTCCAGAACCTTCAGATGAAATAAAGAGTGAGACCGGGCCAACACGGTGAACCAGTCAACACTAAATTTGGCTGCACAATCTCTGCTATTTAATAGATGTTCGCATATGGCGGAACTGTAGGTGTTCGGGACGAGTCCATTCAAAGGCAGGGTGTGGTTTCTATTATATATATATATATATATATATATATATATATATATATATATTAATATATAATTTATGTAGCAACTATTATTTAAACATCTTTTATTAAATATGGTAGAGAAGGAGAATTTAATTCATTTTTTATTTAGTTTTTCCAGCATTCTTACATTTTACTGTTTAGTGATAATAAGGGAGTACAAAATTGTTTCATGATGTCCATTGTCCCAAACACTTTCAGCCACTTCTTTAGACATTTTCAAGGGGGCTTTGTTTTTGGTGTTGTTAGTTTCTCTTCATGTTTTGACTGTTTAAGTTGTATTTTATTTTTATGTTTTGAATAGGAGTGTTTATTTCGAGTCTTCACATGTTGGGCACAGCTGGAATTTGATTGGGTATTTTTCTATTTTTTGAAAAACTTTTAACACTCCATTCCCACTGTTACATAAGGTGAAGTTGATGGTAGGAGAGAGATGTTTAATATACAGAGCCTCTCTTATAGCAATATGTTTCCGGTAATGTGATTATATATATATATATATATATATATATATATATACAAGTATATAATTGGTATATACGGAATGAATTCCAATAACCAACAATTACTATTCTTACAAGAGTGCTCAATACAAAAGTAGAGCAGATATAATTATTTTTATAAAAAAAATTATAACATAAGTTTGTTTTGTTTCGACACTGTGTCTTATCAAGTGATGATGTCATTTGATAAGACACAGAGTGTGTTGAAACAAAATGGCTATTTTTGTAGTGATTTTATAACATACTTATGTTATAATTTTTTTATAAAAAATAATTATATATATATATATATATATATATATATATATATTTAGCTGGTTAACTTTAATGCCCACAAAACAAAACTGCTCTCTATTAATCACCACAGAAATCCTTCCCTGCACCCTCCCGTTAGAATGGCTGATGCTCAACTTCCCAAGAGCACTTCTCTGCAGCTGCTCGGGCTCACGTTGTCTACTGACCTGAGATGGAACAAATACATTGAGTCAATTGCTTCATCCACGGCAAGGAAAGTTGGCTCCCTGTGCTGTGCTCCCCGGAATCGATCCTTCAAATCTACAAATCAACCATTCGCCCTTGCAAGGAGTATTGCTGCCATATATGGTCTGGAGCCCCTTCTGTTTGCCTTGAGGTTCTTGATAAAATCCAGAGACGGATATGCAATATAATTGGCCCTGATCTGGCATCTCGTCTGCAGTTGCTCTCTCACAGACATGTCATCACCTCTGTCTTTTTTACAAATGCTTTCATGGTAATTACTCCGATGAGCTGCTTTTGCTGATTCCCAGACTTTGCGAATTCAAGCATCCTACGAGGCTGGCATTCCACTCTCACCCTTTCACTGTTGAAACTGTTAAATGTAGCCGCTTCTTCTACTCCAATAGCTTCATATCTCACACCTCTCACCTGTGGAACTCCCTTCCCTATTTCTGTTTCCCTGATAGCTATAATCTCCAACTATTCAAATGTAATGTCAATCGACATCTCTAGTTGCTTTGATCTATCCACTATACTTGTCCTCATCCTTTCCTCTATCATTCCTATCTGCTCTCACTCCAAATCCTCTGTAACCCTTTGTGTGCTAGTGGCTTCCCGCCTTGCTAGGGGTGAAATGCTTAAAATATATATATATATATATATATATATATATATATATATTTATATATAACCCCATCTCTATCCAATGATAATTACTTTCTTATCCTATTTTTCATGCTAATCATTCAATTAATGCTAATTGAAAAACAGCCTTCCCATATGCCTATTGTATGAAAAATAAAAAACCTCAACCCTCAATAATGATGTCCTTTGTTCTTCAATCATAAATATCTTCTGCTTCACCACCTCTCATAATATAATGCTTCATAACACATTTCTAACTATGCTGTCTTTTATGGTCCAATCACAACTTCCAGCTCACCAACCTCTTCACTCTTCCATAAAAAGGAAGCAAAAACATTGACTGTTTTCTTAAATACTCTTGACTTCCTGTACTCTAGTTAAGACTCCATTGTTGGATGGAGTTTTAAGTTATACTCAAGACCCATTTTCCCTAAAATCCAGTCAATTCCAAAATATTTTACTCAAACAATCAACAAACTTCCGTTATACTGACGATGCTCTATTTATATATCCATGTGATACTGATTTACCTGATCTAGTAAATCAACTAAACAATGGAATTTACATAAGATATGGAAGAATACAGTTCCTTACCCTTCCTGGATATCAAGCTACACTGCGTTAACAACAGTTTAAAACTCAATGCCCACCGGAAATCAACCAAAAATAAACAACCTAATAAATTTCTATTCTCATCATAAAAACAAAATAAAATCCAGCATAATCATTGGATTTTACCTAAGACCACTAAGAATATGCAGCCTGGATTATTTACACTGTTGCTAACATATGAATCATTGTCAACAAACACACTGTCACCAACACACCAATGATCAATACCAATCTGCACAAGCAGTCAGAATATATCTGCCAAGCAGTGAAACCAAGCAATTTATATAGACACCAACAGCATCCATGATTGGCCAGCTTAAAATTTGCATGCCCTGTCAATTTCTTTATCAATGAAACATAGTTTTGGTTTTTTATTTTTAGAGTATATATGACCCATGGCTGTTTTGGCCAATAAGAAAAGTGACTTTTATTGCTATAAAACTAATTTTTAAGAGAAATAAATTTACTTCTTATTGATACCAGTTTCATTATTCCATCTAACCTAAAAATTTTGTTTTGCAAGATTCAACAACTTATTTATTGATCAACCTTGGTGGCCATGTTGAAAAATAAAATTAATTTTAAAATAGTAATAATTTTCTTTATTTTTATAACAGTTTTTAAAATTCTTCCTATATTTTCCATGTTCCTTCAGGAAGTGGGTAATATCAGCTCTCTACAACTTTCTATAGTTTATTCTGTTTAATGGTATATCAACACCTAGTGAATCATTATCTAATGTCAAAACAAGTAGGGTTGGGATTTTATATTTGTGTATTATTATTTCATAGTAAAATTAAGTTAATTTTTTTTTACTATTTTTGTATTTATAAACTGTACTTATGTTAAAAGGTGTTTGTTTTCAGATTTTGGTAAAAATGTTTCTTTTAACAATTTAAAATATTATCCAGATTGACCCTGGTAAAGAGTTCTTTTAGGTTATTTGTTTGGTAATATTTGATTTGGGCTAGTTTCATGTTCTTACATATGGCTTACTGTGTACTCTTCCTAGCATGTCATACACATTGGGTTTTCCTCCTCCTTTAGACTGAGTATCTATCTTTTATATATTTAATTAATGTTTGTCATTTCCCTATCCCTCCCACTGTGCCATCCATTTACACAAGCTTGTTAGACAGATTACTTGCTGCTTCTTTAACCCCTTTTGAGTGTCAATTTTCCAAGCCTTTTTTCTCATTACATGTCCTAGAAATTTCAATTCTCTCTAAGTACAAGTGTTCTCTTTGCTTCAATTTTCCTGAAAATTTCCTTATTGCTCACATCTTCAGTGCATGGTATCCCCAGTGTCCTTTTGTAGAAGCACATCTGCTGCCTTAAATTTCCTCTTCATCTGTGGAGAAATAGTCCAGCATTTACTGCCATATAGAACTTTCTTTTTAATCATTTCACCCCAAAGCAATGTAATTAAACCACTGAGATGCAAGGGGTTACTGAGTGAGAGAATAAGAGAAAAATAAAGTATTATTAAGGAGAGATAATAAAAGAAGAATTAGGAAGACAAGAAAACAATTGGCATTGCATTTAAATTTTTGAAGACCAATATTGGCTGGAAAGCAAGAAGCTAGAAGAGAGTTCCACATGCAAGAAGTGCAAGAAAAGAAACTATTAGCATAAAATTTACAGTTACATCTAACCATTTCAACAGTAAGATGATGAGACCTTCCTGCCAATCTAGTACTGTGCTTAAATTCATAAAATCCAGGTACCAAAGAAGAAAGCTCATCATCAGAATTACCATGAAAATATTTATAGAAAAGGCACAAGGAAGTTATGTTACAGCAGTGGGAAAGTGACTGAAGCCAAGATGCCAGGTTAAGACCAATAACATTGCAGATTATTCTTTGGGTTTTATAAATAATCTCTAAATACATAGCAGAAACACCAGACCAATGTGACAGCAATAATTCAATGTGTGGATGAATGGTAAACTCATAAGATAGATTCTGAAAAGAAAAATTGTCTAGTATAGCAGTTAACCAATTTTCCGAGCAGTAGACCTAGCAACTGATTCAATATAATGTTTCCACTTCATGTCAGTAGAAAACATTAGGGTAAGAAGGTGTAAGGAGTCAGTCTCTTAGAGGTTAGCATTAGCCATGCTGATGGAAGGCAAAAACGCTTCTCTCAGACAATTAAAAGAAAGCATTGACAGTTCAGTACTCTTTTCTCTGATTCTAACAAAAATTTTCCTGTTTCTTAATACTTTGTTTTTGGAAAGCATCTTTTGCTATTCCAATATGCCTTCAGATTTATATGCCACATTTTCTATCATCTGTTAAAACACATTTACCAGATAGTTAAATTCTTATCACAATGTTTCAGCTGTTGTGCTCTCTAGCCTTCTTCAGGTGTCTGCTGATCTGAGTAAACCTCAGGGAATTTTGAACTGAACTCTTTTCTTAATTTATTAATTGTTCTTGATCCTTCATCCATGTCAGAGGTTGTTTTATCTTGTTCTTAGTATTGCTCACCACAATTTAACTGACCGTGCCTGTATAAACCAGCCTAACGGTTGAACTCAAAATTACTATATCACCAAAATTCCCAAACTGACTATTCACTAATTTAATTCATTCGGCTATTTCTCTGAGGTCTAAAAAGTTTGAAGAACATATTTACCAATCAATTCTTGTGGCATTAAATTAAATAAAGTTGTAATTTTAAAACATAATAGTTAATATGCCAACAGATTCCTAAGCTCCATAACAATTATGTATATTTAAACTTAATGCCACATTTGGGACCTCACCAATATTTTGCTGTTCTCAATTTTATGTTTATTTTTGCCTGTCTAAATTCTATACTGTATATACTTGCATATCATGCGACTTTTGAAAACTTAATTTTGAAGTTAATTTTAAGTGGGTAGCATCATACATGAGGTATAAAATAAGTGTATGTACTGCTGAGCCTGGCTATGCCATTGACCAAACTATATATCCATTTACTGTAATCAAAAAGTACAACAGTATTTAAAATAAACATTGCACATTACACAAGTATATATGGTAACTTTCCACTACAAACCTCTCCTAATGTGCTCTCAACTGACAAAAAAACAAAGAGAAAAAAGTTTATCCTGTAACACTATATGTATAAATATAACTGTCATAATGTCTGAATTGTTTATTTTTGACTAATGGTTTCACATTGGCAATTCCCCTCATTATTTATCAAATCTTTTGAACAACAATTAATTGTCCTTTGACAATAACCTTAGACTATTTTATCTATTCTATATATAAATATCTTTTTCCTATTTGACAAAGTTTTATTAATTTTAGTGATCTAATTTTATGTTAATATTTCTTTGATTGTGATAACCTCTGGAAAGGTTTTAATAATCCAGTAATTCCACCTTAGCTTATGCAATTTCTATCAGACTTCTCATTTGTGGAACTCTCTTACAACTTCTTGCTTTCCATTCATTTTTTACCTTCAAAAATTTACATGTAATATCAATTGTTATCTTCTGTCTTCTTAATTCTTGTTCTTTTATTTTTCTCTTAATAATAACACTCAGTAACACCTTGTGTCTTAATGGTGTTATTGCCTTGCTTGGGTGAAATTATTAGAGATAAAAAAAGAAATTTCATTTATTTTGATACCAGTTTCATTATTATATCTTTAGAGACCTTACCAATTAATATTTGTAATTTTGAAGAGAAGTTCATTTTGATACCAGCTATATTATTACAATTTGTTTTATTAGATTGGAAATCTTATCAAAAAATTCTTATTGAATGTATTTATTCTGAGATTTGGCAACCTTCCTAGAGATTGTGTCTTGGTAAATGTGCTCAGCCACCCATTCTGTGAGCAGATTAATAGAAGTAGATAGTTTTGCCTATTGCTTAGCCAGCACTCCTTCTATATTTATTGAACAGGAATAGAGGTTTATTCTTTATTTCCTGTTTGGGATATGGTTTACCAGTTCTTTCTTTCTTCCATGGCCATATTTTAACTTTTAGGCATTCTGACTGATCAGTGGCTGTGACTTTTCATTATGAAAATACTGGATTGGTATTGAGTAGTTTGATAAGGTCAAGTCTCTATTGAGTGATATGCATATAATTCCATTCATGGTTTCTGGCTGCTACATCCAACTGGTAGTAAAAACCCAAACTCTTTGGTAGCTCTTAGAAAGGCTGCTCTGATCAACAGTTGCATAATACTGTGGTGTTTGTAGTTCCTACATGTATTTTAAGAGGGAAAAACTGAAACCACATTATGCTTTAGTTTTAGCCACCTTCTGGCCAGTATGTATTGCCACTGATGATAGTGATAATTATTTTGGCCTTTGTCTTGACAAAACCTTCTCACGATAGATACATTGAAAAGAAATAAGAGTAAACAAAAAAAAAAAAAATCACCTACCCGCCTCAACCTTTCTTTTTCCAATATTTGTAGAATATGTTCCAATTTTTGTGGTGCAGAATATTTTCTCTTTAAATGTCCTTCAGACATTTTTGCATTTTGTAAAACTAAATTCTTCAATTGCTACTAATGAATTCTCTGTTCCTGGCTATCTTCCTCTTCATCAAAACAATTCTAACATGCATATGCATGGCCTTTGTGTTTATATTCAATAAAATCTTCCAATGACATGGGAATGGACTCTTCAATCAGATTCACAGGAATCACTGCTTTTGTTCCAGTATGATAGTTCCCATCACAACATAAGCCTATTTGTGTCTGCTCATAACAATTGTAAATGTGTCCTCAAAGAGGCTAAATCTTTGTTCGCGAATAGAATTAGGCACCTCATAGCTTCTAACATGTTTGGCTCACATGATTATTGGTGGATCTGTAACAGTGTCTTAAGAGTAAATCTTCTATCCAGTCTCTCTTCACTTGATTATTGTTAAAGCAGAATGTTTTGCTCAAAAATTCTCAAATTTTACTCTTGATTCACCTGGAGTATCTTTGCCTGACTTTCCACTTAGAACTGAATCTCTATTGAGTGATATGTATATAATTCCGTCCATGGTTTCTGCTAGCATCTCTAAACTAGATTTCCACAAAGCATGTAGACTTGATGGTATTCCTGCAATAGTTCTTCAGAAATATCCTACCAAACTGGCTCCTGTTCTCTCCCTTGCTGCTTCTTGCTTTCCTGCTTGTTGGAAATTCTCATCTGAAGTTCCTTTTTTAAGAACTCAAGTGAACCATCTGATCCTCCTATCAATCTATTAGCCATCTACCTCTTGTTGGCAAAATACTAGAGGCTATAATCAACTCTGAATTGGTTAAGCATCTCTCAGCATAGGGTTTTCATTCAGATAAGCAATATAGCTTTTACTTCTCGAGGTCAACTGCTGATGCATTAACAGTCTATCAAGCTTTAGGTAAGAATAGTGAATCTTGGGCTGTTGCTTTGGACATTTTGGAGGCATTTGACAGGGTTTGGCATATGGTTTTAATAGTAAGTCTAAGCAGTTTGATACGGTCAAATTGGCAGCTGATCTCATAAATGATCTATATTCTGTTGTTAACTGGGGCAATGAATGGCTTGTTAATTTTAATGCCTCCAAAACAAAACTGCTCTCTTAATTATTTGAGAGAATCCTTTCTACCCTTCATCAGCATGGCAGATGTTAACCTCCAGGAGAGTTACTCATTGCACCTTCTTTGACTAACATTTTCCACTGACATGAAGTGAAAAGATTATATTGAATCAATTGTTAAGTCAGCTGCTAGGAAGTTATGGTAGACATTTTTTCTTGCCAGAATCTATCTTACATATTTATAAGTCTTCCATACACCCTTGTTTTGAATTTTGAATATTGCTGCCACTGCTATATAATTAGAGACTCTTGATAAAATCCAAAGCAGAATCTGCAATGTTATTTATCAAGACTTGGCATCTCGGCTTCAGTCCCTTTTCCATAGTTACTTTCATGGTAATTTTTCTGATGAACTTTCCACTATGTTAAACTAAACTTTATGAATTTAAGAGCAGGACTAGATTGGTGGCAAGATCTCATTTTACCATTGAAATGGCTAGATGTAACTAAGTTCTATGCAAACAATTTCTATTACACTTCTCATTTGTGGAACTCTCTTCCAAATTCTTGCTTTCCATTCATTTTTGACCTTCAAAAATTTACATGCAATGTCAATTGTTATCTTCTGTCTTCTTAATTCTTGTTCTTTTATTTTTCTATTTTAATATTATTTCTTTTCTCATATTCTCTAACACTCAGTAACACCTTGTGACTTAGTGGTGTTATTAACTTGCTTGGGATGAAATTATTATGGAATAAAAAAAATTTCCTTTATTTTGATATCAGTTTCATTATTATATCTAGTAGAAAACTGGTTTTATAAGATTGGAGACCTTACAAATTAATATTTGTAATTTCGAAGAGAACTAACTTTAGTTCATTATGATACCAGTTTTATTATTACAATTTGTTGTATTAGATTAAAAACATTACTTACCAAAAAATTCTTATTGAATGTATTTATTCTGAGATTTGTTTTAAGTTTCATATAACTTATCAATATAAATTCCAAATCTCTCAAGGTATTATACTGAGGTGCAAGTTGAAAAAACTCCCAAAATTCTGTAGAACCCCCAAAAAAAAAAAAAAACTTAGATTTGTATTCTTGTGTTTCAGCTGAATTGTTCTTCATAAAAATTTATTTCTTAACATGATGCCAAAAAACATCTGTTGCTGATATATCAACAAGAGGAAAACCAGATGTGAGAACTTTGCATAGATATTTATTAAAATTAGCCATAAAGCCATAATAACATTAGGGAGAATTTTGTATCAAATCATCCTGAAAAGTATATTCTTCTATATCAGTGGTTCTCAACCTTTTTTTACCCATGGACCCCTTTCCCCTTCTTTTTATCTTGGTGGACCCCTTCATAGCTATTGGACATAAGAACAATTTTCTATTCTTCACTAATATAAATTTTAAGGTTTTAATTATCAAAGAAATAGTATACGATTAAGCTTTATTTTTAAATGAAAACTAATTTAATACAAATAAAATATTCTACTATAATTATAATAATAATTATTATTACTATTTTTAATTAACACAACAATTGTGTTTTGCCTGTGGACCCCCGGAAATATTACATGGACCCCTAGGGTCCATGTAGACCACGGTTGAGAACCACTGTTCTATATGAATAGGTTTGCTTTCTGATTTACCTGATTTAATTTTGAAACAATATTAACTAGATTTTAATATTAAAATGGAGCATCTAAATATATTTTAATATTAAATAAAACATATTTTAATATTAAAATGAATCCTCCACTAATATATAAAAACTACAAAAAATTTGGTACATATGTTAAATGCTTTCAATGTGGAAAGGATTCTGGTCATTGCTAGTCAATCATATTCATTGACATAAATATTCCTCTTTATTTCTTTTACCATACCATCAAATTTATTCTTAACTTCACCAATTTTCTAGCACTTTTGATTCCAGAACTGTGCCAGATTATCCATTTTATCAGACTGACAGAAGTCATATAATTCAATAATGACCCACTAATTACACATATATATATATTTGTATGGCAACATTGACTGTTAGAAATATTAAACACAATACTTGTGGCTATGCAGTAAATTAGTGTGGCAAATGAATGAAATGCAAATGCTTACCTATAATCCTGTTTAAATTGAAACAAGTAGACAGCCCATCATTTGCCACAAAATTTTCAAGTTTATCTTTTTATCCCTTATGCAAGGGTAATCATCTTCTAACTAAATAAACAGCAAATTATGTCTAAGTGTCAGAAACCCCTTTAACTCAGACCAAACTTTCTCTACATAGACATATTATACCACTTTGGGATCCTGATGATCCCAGGATTGAAAATCTTCCCTTCATCTTGTGCTTGAACATCCAGCATTTGGGATTTGTGTCTGGATGGGGAAGAAACAGTTAAAAATTTAAATTTTAGAATAACTGACAAAAATTAGTGATTTTAAAAACTTTTCATTTATATTGAGTTTAAACTAACACAAAAACTTTGTGAATTTAAAAGTTTTTGTTTTAAATTCAATTTAAAATATCTCCAAAACTTTGTGAATTGAAGTCAATTTCATTAATCAAAATGCCAAGGAAACAGAGTTAAACTGAGATGTTTCATGATGTGGAGTTTTGAATTTCTGCAGAGTTTCTGATTTGAAGAACTCAACTCAATTGAATTTCCATGGAATTTGTGATTTAAAGAACTCAATTTTCAGCTTGAATTGGTATTTCAGCCCAAATCAGACTTTTGACCCAAATTTGTCTTTTTGGTTGGAATTGGACATAGCCTGGATCAGAGTTTATATGAGATTTTGAAGTTCCATGCAGTTAATTGAGAAATTCAAAGTTATTTCTTCAAAATTATTATTGCTCCTTTTTAAGCTAGACCAGAGATCCATTTGGATTTGTACAGGAGCTAGTTTAAAAGGCTGCATGGAATGTAGCTTTTAAGCTAGTATGTATATATAACTCCTAAACTGAATTTAGATGGTAGGATGATTAGTTTAATTTCAAGCAATAATGATTATTATTGTCCAAGAAGTTTCAAACTTAATTCTATTATTCAAATTTCATAAAGGAAAAGTTATTAATTATCAATTTTTTATTTTTTTCTTGCATAATAGACCATTTATCCATGCAGCTTGCTCAAAGATTAAGGAATGAAAACTTCAGAGTTAAAAATAAAAATAAATTTAATGATGCAGGAAATGGGAATTAAAAAAATTAATCGTAAATCATTATATCTTGTTCACCAAAATATTCAATGATGTTAGCAAAACCAGAGACTAAACTGTAGACCTTTAGAACTTCCATTTAATGTCCTGTCATCTAAGTTATTTCAACTCATGAGTGACATTATCTAATACATATGTCAGTCTCTCATATGAGAGACTTATTCAAGTATAAGTAAAACACCTTTCTCTGATTATTCCCACACAAAAAAATGGTAATTTTAGCAAAAGAGAGAGAATCAATTACACAATGCCAGTGTTACTGTCTCCTAACATCAAATCAGTCAGTTCATCTTGATTCACACAAAAGGCCTTCAGAATCCAAAGAATAGTAACAGAAGATGGTGATATCACTTTAACAATAGCCTGATCTTTTCTATGGCTGCTCATAAGAAAGGTGAAGCCATGGTTGGTTTGGATGGCAGTGACTGGCAAGGACCACTGGTGAAGGAAGAAAGAAGAGGAAAAGCAATCAAAATTTTCAATGGTTTCACTCTGAAGTCAGTGCCTGGGTAGAAGTGAGAGCTGGAAAGAGCAACTATTTTCATGTCTCATGGTTTACAGGTACTAATCAAAAACCTAAGTTTTACCTGCTGTTAAAATGAAAGCGAGAGAGATAAAGAGGGAATAAATATAACTCACTCTGAGAAAAGGGGAATGTTGTATAAATCAGATAAAAATTATCTGGAAGAGAAAGAGTGTCAATAAAACAAGTGAAAACAATTTTTAAAAATCATTTCACCCCAAGCAAGGTAATAAAAGCTATTAGGTTGCAAGGGGGTACTTAGAGGGAGAGGAACAGGGAAGACAATAAAAGAACAGTAGTCAAGGAGGAAAAAAAAAACTGAATGATTGACATTGCATTTAAATTTGTGTTTCTTTCCTCCTTTCTCAAGAGCAGATAACCACCTTTCATACAACAAATACCCCAACCCTTTTATTTAGGGGGGAGGAGATTAAAGAAAGCCATTTTTTTTTTTAAGAATAAAGAAAATCATTTTTTTAAGAATAACAAAAACATTTTTTTTTCAATTTTTATGGCAACTGTTTTGCTGCTCTTTATTACTACATATCAAACCAATGTATCACTTTTGTGTTTCTTTCCTCCATTTCTCAAGAGCTAGATAACCTCCTTTTATACACCACAAATTTTTGGAAGATTATAGTTGATGGGAAAGCAGGAATTCGGAAAAAAAATTAAACAGTACGGTTTTAAAATGGTTAACGCAAAAGTTCAGTAAAAGAGCTTGCACTGTTTTGACTCAAATTTATTAATCAGTATCTTCACAACTATAAAAAAACAGTTTTGTCCCTTGGTTTTGTTGAAGTGTTCAACCATCTTTTTCTGCTATTATAATACCAGTGAAGAGAGATTTTGTCAAAATATCTTTTGGCAAGAGAAAGCACAGGTGGAAGTGAATTCATACTTTTTTTCAAGGAAGAAGAGATTAATTTTCTACTGCATTTTAAAAATAAAGACAGGATATATCAAATACTCTTGATGAAAAATCAGCATGCAAATCGGTAGGTTTTATAAGTGTCTACTCAAGAATAAAGCATCTACAAATATGCAGTAGACCCCTTGGAGGTGGGCATGATGAGAAATGGCCTAAGTGCCCCAAATCAGTATGAGGTCACAAGAGGCACACTAACATTTTTAAATTAAAGGTGTGAAATTTAACAGGTGAAACAAAATGGACAGCAGAACAAGGATTTTTAAGATTAATACAAAATTTATTTACAATTTAGACTTCAGTGGCTGTGGGTTAGATGGTCTGGTAATTGAAGGGTGGTCAGACTAGACATGTTGATGATGGGAAATTGAGGTGTGTTTCTCCTGGTTGTGTCGGTGATGGGACATTGATGTGTGGGCGTTCCAGTTGTGTCAACAGTTGAAAGTTGGAGTGCAGCTCTTTCAGTTGTGTCGACAGTTGGAAGTTGAAGTGCGGTCATTCCAGTCATGTCAATGATAGGACTGGATGTGTCAACAGTTGGGATGTTGATGTGCAAGTGGTGTTGTTGTGTCGACAATAAGATGTGTTGGGCAGGAAAGTATCGTCGACATGAAGCTGGTCAGTGCCTCACGGGAGTGTTATCAGCGACGGTATCTGATCAGGACCGAGCAGGAATGTTATCAACAGTGGTAGCTGGTCAGGGCCAGGCAGAAATGGGAAGCTAGCATTGTGATGTGGTGCTGGATTTGTGACATTCTTGGTCAGATCCAGTGTCTGGTGCTGGTATTATGTATCTGCTGGTTGAGTCCAATGTCAAAACTTCCTGTAGTATTATAACTGTACTGTACAGGATAGGTTATAAGAGTAGGAAGCCATGCAAGAAGCAAGTAGGAACAGAATACCAGCAGTAGAAATGTGCAAGAAGCCAGAAGTAAGAAGTAAAAAGGCCCAACTAGCATCCAGTTGGCAGATAAAAAAGAAAGTAAAAAAATCAGTTTGTTTAGCTTTGTGTGACGACAAAAAAAAAAAAAAACAAAACCATTTATTCTTTAAATTCCAATGACAGCAAATTATTAAACTATATAAAATATATGTCAAACAAAGCCTGAATAGTGCTTTTCAACACATCTTTCCCATTCTCAAAATATACATATCTGCTCCATGTTCAGAAGCACTATTCAGGTTTTGTTTGATTAGGAAGTCCTACTTGGCCTAGTGGTCTAGCACATGTCAGATGATCATATATATATATATATATATATATATATATATGAACACATACAGTTATGGAAAGAATTATTCATCCCCATGGAATATTTGCGTATTTTCTAAATAAATGTGGATATTTACAAATACTTACAGAATTTGCCATAAATAGATGATTCCATATTTAGTATTGAATAATTTGTGAAATTTTTAGAAGTTTTGAAGATTTATAGATTTTTCTAAAAATTTATGCCGCCCACAATTATTCGACTCCCCCTTATGGAAATTATGAAATTTTATATTTGTATTACATATTACACACACGCACAGACACACACACAAGAGAATGCTAAAAAGATCTGCTGAGACTGTTATATTATTGTTATTCTACTTTTTCTTTATATATATTGAAGTGATTCTCTATGCAATCAACAGTGGCATGATTGTACCTCATACCCAGTGGGATGCAGGTAATTGCATATCTCCAGTCTCTATTGCTTTGTGCTACCAATAACAAACCAGATGTTGCCGTGGTAGTCATGTATTCTTAGAATTCAGTCTTCCACCATTCATTGTGGCACTACAGAAATTGGCAGAAAGGCATGATTCAGAAGAGAATGGCCACACTGATGTAATCAGAGAAATGTTGCCAGGGTGTCTATATAAGCCTGGGAGGAAGAAAAGGAAAATGGTGGAAAGAAATTACAGCTGAGGAAATTTTAAATTGGCAGTGCAGAGTCAAAGTAAAATTGACTGTGAGAAGATGGGAGAATATAATCGGTAATGAATTAATATATGCATCATTACATTCTAATAGGGGTAAGGGTGGTATTCAGAGAAAAATGCCTTCAGCTCGTGTTGATTCAAGGAATGAGTTCTATGGCAGAGTTAGGGTCAATTGAAGTTTGGGAATTATTTTTACTTTATATTGAAACATGAACTGATTATAAATAAAACTTTTCTGTAGATAAACCTGTTTGTGTGTGATAATGATAGTTGGAATTTAATTAATATAAAATTAAAACAAATATTTCCCATTATCCAATTACATTTTTTTTTTTTTTAAATTACTTCCTTTTTGTTTATTGTGTAAACATAACATATGACATACATTTTCAGCTTTCCTATATTGGATGAATTTCTGAAATTAAATATTTTAATGATTCCATCTCTGTATTAGAGATTATATTCATCTTTTTAGTTATTCTTAAATATGTGATACAGGTTCAAGTCTTGTTTTTGTATAGTTTGATTTAGGGTTCACCAGTGTTTTGTAATAAAAATAAAGATGGAGTAAAATTATTAATAATGTACCATTTTCATGACATTGTATGTGACTCAAATTGGTGTTTGGTGAACTATGGTCACTGTTTTGTAATGCGTTGTATCAATTGACTTCAGTCAAAATTGCACTGTCTTGATTTGTCACTGAAAGTTAAAAGTTGCCTTTTCACCAAAAGAAAGGTTTTCTTGTAAGGACAATAGTACAATGCAGTGGATTCAACGTTAGCCGCTTTTATTGTCCTCAGCATTGTCAGTGATGGAGAGAGTTCAGTGAGTAAGAGAATTTCCCTACCCTAGCATTTTTTACCAGATTATCTGCTTAATAACAAGCCAAAAACCTCTTTGAAGAATTTTGGAGGGTGGAACTCCAGGAAATCTCCTTTTCACTAATTGCCTCATCCTATTTCTTTTGTAGAACTTGAAACTATCAACTGAACCTCTTGAATATATCATATTTCAGAAATACATTTCCAAGATAAGAGAGATGTACTTTCAAATCCTGTTGAAAGGCACATTTTCTTTAAGACTCTCAAATGCACAAGCAGGTAAACAAATTCACACTGTTTAAACAAAAATGTCTACTCAAACATATATCTACTAATGTTTTCAGTAATAAG
Source organism: Acanthosepion pharaonis (assembly GCA_903632075.3). Lineage (NCBI taxonomy): Eukaryota > Metazoa > Mollusca > Cephalopoda > Sepiida > Sepiidae > Acanthosepion > Acanthosepion pharaonis. The sequence goes on from CAHIKZ030000070.1 coordinate 1,863,583, forward strand.
AAATAATGTCAAATTATAAAAATAAAATCCATTTATTTCTTAGAAATTATTTATAAACTCCATTAATTACATAAATATAAGGACTGAAGTCACTACATCAGTAATAAGGGTTGTGAGACTGGATTTCTAGCCATTGTTCAACACCTAAGGAAAATCAAAGAAAAAGTCAGAATATTGTGATAAGATATTAGTTAAAAGAATTTCTGGAATAATGAAAATGTTCAGAATTTCAGGCAGTATTTGATAAAACAAACACTTATTCAAAGCTTCATGATTAGGGGATTATACAATATAGAATTATCTTTTGCGACTATAAAGCAATGGTAATATGTATAAATTAATGAATTTTATTTACAATCTGACATTATTATTATCATAAATGCTATATTTAGTGGATACATGGGCTTGAGTAGGCATCCTTGTTTCTTTGGGTTTTTTTAAGTACTATAATACAGCATCTACTAACCTGGGCATTTTTGAGTCTCAATAAAGAAGATTTTGCTTTCAGCTGCATTTGAAGCAACATCCCCCTATATTGGGAAACCAGCTTACTTTAGACCATGCAGCCATGAAAAAGGCTAACTGAACATTGCTTTCCTGTGAAGTCTTTTGTGGCTGAATATACCTTGCCCTAAGGTTGTTTTCCTGATATAAAGAATGATGCAGATTTGAATGCTGTCAAAAAACACATTTTCTTTGTTAAGACTCCTGAATGCCTAGGCCAGCAGATGTCAATTATGCTGTTTAAAAACAGGGATTCATGAACAAACATGTGTGTCCACAAAATATAATGTTTGAATTAATAAGAAATAATCTGGAATATTTTTTTGACTAACTTCAATCATTCACTTCCTGGTACCCTGGAAGCTGAAATCATCCCACATTTTACTATGTTTTTGTTAAACAATGATGTTAATTAGCTCCAGATGAAATGTCCTCAAATGGTTCTGCTTAAAAGATGACCACACTCAGATTCCTAAAGTTTTTCTCAAAATACAACAAATCTAGAAAACAGTAAATCTCCAACAATAGTTTTATTTAGGGTGTCTATACAGAGGATGTATGGTGGAGTAATGGATAGTGGCTTGAATTGAGGGATTGGAGAGTCAAGTTTGAATTCCGCTCAAATCCATTATATTCACTTATGTGCTAGTACCCTTGGGAAAGTTTTGAATCCTCATCTTTTTGACACAGCTATGGGTAAATAGCAGGACAGACCAGGTACTATAGCCTTGGATGGCAACTGGTCTACCACACAAAGAAATGGCAAGCTACTGCAGGAAAAAAATCTGCCTCGTCATGTATTGAAAGATACATGATTGCCTAAGTGTGTATCACGTATGGCACATAACTAACTGATACAAAGGATTTTAAGTTTACTGCAAAAGTAAGTTACTAATAGTAATTAATCTTATAGATTATCCTTTTGTCTTAGAATAGAGAATAGAGAGGAGAGAATTGTGTCTCTCTCTAAAAATCATGAATAATTTGTCAGCATGGATTGTGTACATATGTATATACTAGCAGTAGAGCCCGACATTTCCCGGGGATGTAACAGTAAGAGATAGATCAAGTATCGACCATCATAAAGACTGAAAAATAAAATTGACAAAGATTATTGTTTAAGGTTGATGGACATGCATGTCTTAGGTTTTTTTTTGTATTTTTTTTTTTACGAATTGGTCAAACCAAAACTCAAACAAAAACATTGTTTTCAATTGTTATGAGTCTATCGATTGAATAGAATTTTATAATAAACAATTGTCTTGTAAATGGAATTTTTAAAGCATTCTGAATGTAAAAATAAAGAAAAAAGTGTGCAAGACATTAAGAAACATTACCTGCCAAAAAAAAGTGAAGTTTTGTTGAAATCGGTTGAAAAATGTAGGAAATCCGATCCCATATATATAAAGGAAACACACACACACACACACAACCTGGGTTTTATAAGTATAACTTGATATGAGTTATCCCCCTTTCATTCTGGCGAATGATGCCTCTTAATTGTGTTTTCAAATTGATTTTGTGCAAAAACAATTGTGTTTTTCCAATTTTTGGTGCTGTCAGAACCACCGCAAGGTAATTTTATGTAGTCCTGTGAAGTTTTGTTGAAATTGGTTGAAAAATGTAGGAAATCCAATCCAATATATAAACGTACAGACACACACACACACACAATCTGCGTTTTATAACAAGTAAGATTACAGGTCTCATTGTAATACAAAGCAACAGCACTCTTGCAGAAATTGATTGTGTTACTATAGGCAGTGGTGTCAATCTGATGTGGTATCCTCTAATGAGCTATCTTCAGTGATGGATTGATATTTTTTAAGGCTTATCAGCACTTTATGGATTATTTAAAGTTAAAGCATATTTTACATTAGATAAGTCTTTTTTTTTTTAGGGTTTTTTTTTTTTTAAGCGTTTCACCCCAAGCAAGGTGAGAAGCCACTAGGACAAGGGGTTACAGAAAATTTAGAGCAAGATCAGATAGGAGTGATAGAAGAAAGGATGAAGAAAAGGGTAGTGGATAGATCAAGGCAACTGGAGATGTTGATTGACATTACATTTGAATAGCTGGAGATTATAGCTCTCAGGTAAACTGGAATAGGGGAGTTCCACAGGTGAGAGGTGCAAGAAATGAAGCTATTGGAGTAGAAGAGACAGCTACATTTAGCAGTTTCTTCAGTGAAGGGGTGAGAGCGGGATGCCAGCCTCGTCGGGCGCTTGAACTCATGAAGTCTGGGAACCAGTGAATGCAGCTCCTCAGAGCAATTGCCACGAAAGTATTTGTAAAACAGACAGAGAGAGGTGACGGCGCATCTGTGAGAAAGTGTCTGTAGACGAGATGCCAGATCAGGGCTAGTATTTCACCTATAGCTGGGAGGATGAGATGGATTCATATCTTTCCCAAAAGTATTTGTGCATAAGTGAATGTAATGAACATGGCTGGAATTTGAACGCAGCACTCCAGTTTCTCATTCTGGGCTGCTATTCAGCTATCCTCAATGAACACACAGCTACAAATCCCCTTAGTAAAGATGCTTTATACATATTGCATGGATGTCAACATGATCATGTTGTAAGCAAAACCTCATACATTATAGCCTTTTGTATATCAATCCCTCATACATACATATATATATATATATATATAGAGAGAGAGAGAGAGGGATAAAGATTCATATTTACTAAGTTTAACTTATTCTGGCCCGAGTCCAGATGAAAGATAGTGAAACTGTTGCATCAATCTTCCAAGGCTTGCTTGCATTGCTCTTGTTACACAATTTACGAGAAAGATATTTATTTCAAATCAGAGCTGGGAGACATTAGATTTGATTTCCAATGCTGAGCGATAACACGAATGTCTACCAAAAGATAATTTTATTTATGTAATCAGGGTAGAAAGTAAGCAAATTGTTTTCTATGATACTATCATCAACTAACAGAGTTACATATAAATATTAGAGAAAATACAAGAATGTCATTGATTTTTGCATTTTTTTTTTTGTGGTCAAAATACTGCATTTCTATAATGAAATCGATTTTGGCATAGGACCATTTGACTGCCAGTTTGCCAATGCTAATTCAGTAACAAAAATTTATTCTTGTTTATTCTCTCCCGATTCATTTACCAAAAAAGTTATCTAAAAATGAATTTCTGATTTACAAAATTATTCTTTAATAAATTACCCTGTATCCTCCTGGTATCAGTTTAAACCATCACCTTCTTCATATATTAAAAAAAAATGCAATAGTTGCATAATCCATGACATAGATCCATGCACAACTCTCATTCCATGATTTGTTTTTGTTGAATTTCTTTGGACAAAACCTAATAGAGATCTTCTTTAAGGTATTCTATGGTAGCTGACAGTTTTGGAGTTCAGAGTTGTTGTTTTTCTAGAATGATTGTCAGCTATGGCTAGAGAGCCTACTCTATCCTGCTATTTAACCCATAGCTGAGTGGGGAGAAGAGATACATTCATACTTTTTTCCAAAGAGTATTTGCAGTTAACTGAAACCTGACTGGAATTCAAATTCGGCTCTCAGATTTCTCATTCCGAGCCTCTATTCATTATATCCACCTGAACATTCTCTTTCCATATATCTAAACTATAATTGTAAACCGTAATTTTAGAAAGGAAAAATTTCCAAGTTTTCATCTGAAATCATGAAGTCATCATTAAAGAAAATTGTCAAAGTGTATGGAAAAAATGAAAAAAAAAGCATCAATTTCAATTAATGTCAGGATATGGGTTAAGAATGAAGCAAAACCTACAAAGCCCAAAATAATTTTTTTTTGTTTCACCCTAAACAAAACCATGTTGTTACTAGGATGCAGGGGTTTATAGGGAGTGAAAGAGAATGAGAAGACTTCAGTGAGGAGAAAAAAACACTAAAAGAACAGGATTCAGATAAATAGAAAATTGTGATTGGCATTGCATTTTAATTGTTGAAGAATCTGGGTGATAGGAAGTAAGAAAACAGAAGGAGTTCCACAGGTGAGAAGTTTGAGAAAAGAAACTGTTAGAGTGGAAGTGATGGTTGCATCTAGCTAGTAAAATAGAGACCTAAATGCCAATCTAGTAGCATGCTCAAATTCATGTAGTCTAACCCCCAGGAAAAAGTCTCATCAGAACAGTTGCCATGAAAATATTTGTAGAAAAGAGAAAGGGAAGCCACATCATGTTGGTGAGAAAGTAACTGAAGTTGAGATGCCAGGTCAGGATTGATTACATTACATATCATTCCTTGAATTTTGTTAAGAGTCTCAAGATATACAGCAGGAACATCAGACAAGATACGGCAACAGTATTCAATGCACTTATGAATGGCAGATTTATAAATGTGCAAGATGGATTCTGATGAGAAACATTTTCTGGCATGACACTGTGAATATTATAAAAAGCTTTACAAAATGGTAACTCTTGAAACTTGTGTAACCATGCAAGGAAAAAAAATTTTAAATTTAATTTCAGACTTATATTTGTCATATTTCTATGGAATTTTATAGCAAATTTCAAGTTATCATAATTCTACAACTGATAGTAAACAATTTGAATTGAAAATAAAGAAAAAATATCTGTAAAATAACAAGGAGAAATGTGGTAATATGGCAAAAATTAATAAATGACAATAATGTATTAATAATTTCATCTGAGGAATTTAAATAATGTAAATAAGCAACATAATTAAGATGGAAGAAAAACTAAGAAAAATGAACAATAAATCCAAATAATATTAATATTCAGAAACATTTTTTTTTAAATTTTCACCTCAAGCAAGGCGGGAATGCCACTAGCATGCAAGGGGTTACAGAAAGTAGGAGTAAAGAGGCATGAGAGAGGAAAGGATGAAGAGAAAAACAGGGAATAGATCAAGGCATGAGGAGATGTCGATTGACATTGCATTTAAATAGTTGGATATTATAGCTATCAGGAAAGCAAGTAAGAGGAAGGGAGTTCTACAGATGGGAAGTGTGAGGCATGAAACTATTAGAGTAGAAGAGACGGCTACATTTAACCATTTCAACAATGAAAGGATGGGACTGAGATGCTGACCTAGTGGCACGTTTAAATTCATGCAGTTTGGGAACTAGCAAAAATATCTCATCAGAGCAGTTACCATGAAAGTATTTGTAGAAAAGACAGAGGAAGGCAACAGCACATCTGTGAGAGAGTGACTGTAAACGAGATGCCAGATCAGGGCCAACGACATTGCATATCCATCTCTAGATTTTATTGAAGACCCTAATATGAACAGCAGAGGCTCCAGACTATATATGACAGCAATATTCAAGGGCAAATAGTTGACTTATAGATTTGAAGGATGGACTGGGTGAGAAAAACTTTCTGGTGTGACACTGAGAACCAACTTTCCTTACAGTAGATGAAGCTATTGATTCAATGTATTTGTTTCATCTCAGGTCAGAGGACAGTGTGAGATGAAGCAGTCACAAAGAGGTGCTCTCGTGGAGTTGAGCATTAGACATTCTAATGGGAGGCAGGGAGGGTTCTCTGTGGTAGGTAATAGAGAGACCAGTTTTGTTTTGAGGCATTAAAGTTAACCAGCCATTTCCTGTCCCAGTCAACAACCGATTGGAGGTCCTTTTCGAGATCAATGGTCAGGTTAGTTTTTTCAGTGATACCAGATTTGCTATTTAGGCAGGAGTAAATGGTGGTGTCATCTGCGTTGATGAAGATAAGGAACAGTGTAGGACTCAGGATAGAGCCTTGGGGAACACATGTATTTGTGACAAAAGAACTGGAGGAGAATCCATTAAAGACGACATACATTACAATAGCTTGACAGGAATAATTGTATTAAGTCAATCATCCTGAAATACCATATCCCTGAAGCTTATGAAGAAGGCCGGCATGCCAAACCCTATCAAACACTTTAGAGATATCTAGAGCCATGGCACGAGCTTCTCTGTTATTGTGAAGTGCTTGGTATACAAATTCAGTTATGGTCGTGAACACATCAGCTGTAGAAGTGGAAACCATATTGCTTGTCAGAGGGAAGATCATGGAATATCAGGTGCTTAACCACTTCGGTGTTAATTAAAGCTTCAAAGATTTTGCTGAAGAGTGGTAGGAGACTGTTAGGATGGTAGATGGGTCAGAAGAGTCGCCAGAGTTCTTAAAGACGGGTACAACTGATGAAGACTTCCAACAGAATGGAAAGCAGGAGTCATTGAGGCAGTAGTTGTATAGTTTGGAGAGGACAGGAGCCAGTTCAGAAGTACATTTCTTCAGGACAATGGCTGGTATCCTGTTCCTACTGCTAGCCTTATGGGAGTATAATTTAGAGATGATTCCCAATACCAATGATGAGGTTATGTACAAATTCAACAAAGCCTCAGTTCTAGGGGGAAAATCTGTTGTGGGTACACTGGATGAATTGAATGTTAAATTGGATGAGAATTTACAAGCAAAGCACTGCCTTCTCAGCTGAGGAAGTCAGGACCTCAAACTGGTGGAACAAAGGAGGTATTGTGGGTTTGCTGTTGTTGAGTACACTCTTGCAGAGATGCCAATAATCTTTGGAGCTGAATTTGTGAGATGCAATGTGTTGTTTCATCCTATCAGCAAATAGTGATTTTGCTTCATTGAGGACACACTTGCACTCATTATGGGCTGAGACAAAGAGACGTCTGTTGCAGTCTGAGATGTCACTACAGTACAGGTGGAAGTAATGATTCCTATGGGCAATGGCAGCTGATCAAGCAGCAGAGAACCAAGTGGATGAGCATGATTTAACCTTGCGGGGATGAAAGCCTTGATTCCAGCTTTTACCCAGGAGGAGGCCTCAGAAGCACATTCTTGAACGGGGAGACATTCCAGGGAACATCGTGAAGGAAATCACAGAATGAGTCCCAGTCAGCTCGTTGATGACAGAAAGATGTTCTGTTGGTAGGAGGTTCTTTGCTGTGGGTGGAGTAGAAGGAGATGTTGACAGATGTTACAGCATGATCAGAGTTGCCAAGAGGGCAGAGCTGAATGGTACAGCAATACTCGGGGATGGAGGTGAAACAAAAATTGAGAAGGGAAGACTTACTGTCATAGTTGTTGGTGAAACGAGTGGGAAAGTCAACTACTTGTGCAAGGGATTGAGAAGTTAAGAGTTCATTTGCCAGCAAGGTCAGTTATAGCTAGCAAAATTGCACTCTTTATTTGGTCATTCGATTTTTTCATCTCTATTTTTTTTAAGCACAACCATTAAAATAAGTAACAGGAAGAATAAACAAAGATTTTGATGAGATCTGATCTTGTATTGAAGACTAATACTTTAAGAATTACTGCATTCTGCTGCATTGGATTTAACTTTCAAACAACAATGTGCTGTTTAAAATATGTTTCTTATTTCTCACTAACACACCTGATTATTACTCATGTGAAATTGTAGCTATTTTATACATCAAAAACAGCTACATTTACAAAACAGTTATACACTAGAATAATGGATCAATAAGTCTAATAGACATAAAAGTCTATTCTTTTTAATAAGACATATTTGCAAGGACATTTGCTGCCAAAATAAAGTGAATTTAAACCTTGAGAATTGTGATAAAAAACAAATTAGGATGAAGGAAAAAAAAATCATCCAAAATTTAATTATAAAAATATTGCATTATAAAATTGAAATAATTGAAGAATAAAATTGTTAATAAAAATTAATATTATAAAGAATTAAAGAAGAGAGGTGACAATAAAATTGTATATTTGTGCCCTGTTTAGACATATGTATGAATAAATTAGTTGAGGTGTGCTCTTGTGATATAAATTAAAATCCTGTTGGAAACAGCTATTGTATTCTTACTTCAAGCTATTTATTCTATTTGTTAGAGAAGTGGCCCCTGACCCACCTTGACAGCTTAAGAATTTTACTAACTGAATATATCTGAAGTTTTGTTAGAATTAATCAGTTAAGCCTTAACACTACTCAGTTTTCAACCATGAAATGTTTTTTGCCCTTCTCACTGATATTTCAAATTCTCCTCTACACGAAATACTAAAATTATTTGCGATCCATGTTTGAAATAACTGGGTTAGAGTTTCAGCTTATAAAATTGTAATAAAAAGCAATAATAAGATAAACAAATGACAAGCCTAAAATTAACACAGTGCTTTATCTCAGAGTTCAAATAAATTAAAAAAAGATTTGTATCTTTAAATGTAAATCCTTTGGGTCTCAGTTAAATCTGAAACCTTTTCCCCCCAAATATTGTGACCATTTTTCTTTAAGTTCATATTTTCTTGATTTCAGTTCAAAACTTATAAAACTTCCAACAGATTTCAGCAAAATGTTTGCTTTCTAATATCATTTTATATATATATATATATATATATATATATTACACAACAAAATCCCAAATTATTTCATATAGCAAGGACTAGATCTATTTTAACTGATGGAAACTATGTCAGTCTTATTCAATCCTGGTGTATAGACTGTGTTCATGTCAGAATTAGAAATTTAACTTTGACAGCAGTCAAAAAAAATTGATACAGAATTTATCTATTTTGATGTTTCAGTCAGACAACTTTCTTTATTTCTACAGTTACAGGATGGTTCCATACCAGGTTTGTTGTTTATCCCATAGAACTTACTTAAAATATAGTTATTATGAGAGTTGATAATTTTGTACATGTTATTGGTGCAGGAATAGCTAATTTTAATCATTTTCCTATTGAAGATCTTAGTTGTTTTTGTGAAAATGTTTATTAACTTTATATTACTAAAAATACTGTCCAATATTAATATTTGACAGCAGAAGAGGTGGTTAAATCATATCATTTTTCTGTTCCTATTTCTGTTCCTACATTTCACTTTAGATATTTCAGTATTACTTATGAGGGTTAGCTAAGATAATTTATTTTTAAAGTCACTTTTATGGAGAGCATTTTCATACAATTCTTTATTTTCTTAAAGATGTTTATGTTGGACAATAATCTACTAATTCTAGTGCCAATTGTGGTTGGTATCTGTCTCACAATGGTATTGGGGGTGGTTAGAAAATAGTAATATAGTTGGAGGTTGCATTCTCTTTATGGTATGGTTTAAATGTTTTATTATTGAGGTTAAGGGTGATGTCTAGATAATCAGCTATTTTAAGGTTAGAAGAAATCTCAATGCTAAAACCTAGTAATTTAAAGGCCTAATGATTTTCTTTTGTATCTTTGCTGTTATTGGAACATTATTATAGGGGATGAAAATGAATCCCTCTTTTAGTTTCAAATTAACAACTCATTCTTCATATAACCCCAACTTAATGTCATATGGTCAATATCTGTGTTTAATTTTATAAAACCGCTTCTCTTTAGGGCTAATACCTTCCACCCTCCCCTAACAACTGTTTCGGGCATTTTGTCTGACTGAAACATCAAATTTAGATAAATTCTGTATCAATTTTTCGACAGCTGTCAAGGCTAAATTTCTAATTTTGACATGAACACAGTCTATACACCAGGGTTGTATAAGACTGACATAGTTTTCGTCGGATGAGATAGATCTATCCCCTCCCCTGATATGAGGTAATTTTGGATTTTTTTGTGTAATTTATATGCTCTCTTATAATAAATACATTAAGCTCTTTTTGTGGATCAGTTCTAATATTTGATATTACTAGGATCCACTTGAATCCTAGTAATATCATAGGATACCAATGGATTTATTACCTATATATATATATATATATATATATATCTGTGTGTGTGTGTGTGTGGAGAAAAGCCAGGTGTTAAACTGACACTAGAAGGATATGGATTAATATTTTCCATTTACAACATTATTTTATAGGCAAATAAATTTTGAATACATGGGAAACTGGTTGGTTGTAGCAAGATAACCTATATACTTATTTCCAATGTCTTTAGTAGTTACTAGTTATTTTATAGAGCATTATAAAGTACAGGCTCTCGAGAAAGCATTTGAGCAACATGCTCCATAAGTTTCTATGTGGTTGAGGTCAGGAGATTGGGGCGGCCATGTCATAACACTCACCTGCTTATCATTAAAGTATTCCTTCATCAATTTTGATTTGTGAGAGGGAGCATTATCCTGCATAAAAATGAGCTTGGTGGGGTCGATTTGCGCCCTTTCAGCAGAAGGGAGCAGACAAGACTCTAAAATTCTCTTGTACTGCTTGCTCCTGAGGGTCTTTTCAGTAGGTTTTAAGAAACCAGTTCCATGAAAAGAAAAGCATCCCCAGAACAATATACTGAACGGATGCTTGACAGTACTTACTGCTAACTTCAAAGAGCTTTCAAAGCTTCTTCAGATTTTAGATCGCTTATCCTTTGAATTTAGCTCAACTTTTGTTTCATCGGAGAAGAGAACATTTAGTAAAAAAATCAGGTGAGTCACTTTTATTGAACAGCACTGTATAAAAATACTTTAATAACTGTATTATCTTCACTGATCTGACCTCACAAGTCATTAACAGTAAATTATATCCTCTTCATTCTTGATGTGAACTTGTATTTGGCAGTCTAAACATGCAACATATATAAGTTAAGTTTGTACTTTTCTATATGTTTTCTTTTGCACACAGAAATTATTAGTGATATTTATGTAACTTGACAAGAGTTTTTTGTTTTTATCTTTAAATATTATTAAACAAGGTATGTTTTCATTAAATGAAGATGAATTAAATTAACACCATTACATTACCATTAATCATTTTCTGTAATAAACAAAGCATGTTTTTTATTAAATTATAATTAACACAAACCACTACACGCTTCACTTAAATATTTGCTAAGGTATTTGAAAAAAGCAAAAAGTTTTCATCTGTAATACATGAATAAAGACTATATGTCTTTCTGTATAAGTTATCCCGTGATTGATTTTAGCAAAGTCAGCATGAATTAAGATAATATTTATGCTCCTGGTTGAAGTCTGTAACCTGTTCCCTAATAAGCTGATTTTAATATCTTGTTTGGTATATTTCTTAAAATAAAAATTGATAAAGACTTTATTATGATTGTGTTCAAAATCATAGTCAAAATGGCACCAAATGTTGGTTGAGATCAGTTGAAGAATATCTTCCTGGTCATCAGTGTTTTGATCACTAACCATTATCTGGGTTCTTGGAAGTGGACATATTCTTTTTGCTGATGGAATTGATCTGAAGATCAAGATGAAATCATCTCATGTATTGTTTTATTAAAAAATGATGTTTATTAGCTCCAGATGAAATGTCCTCAAGTGGGATTCTGATTGAATGATTACCACACACAGGTTCTTAAGGTTTCTTTTAAAATATAACAAATCTACAAAATTGCTGTATTTAACATTAAATCTCCAACAACAGTTTTATTTAGGGCATCTATACAAAGGATTGTTAAGTTCCCTGGAAAAGTAAGTTCCACAAACTTTTTCAGCAACTAATAGTAACTAATCTTATTGTTTTTGTAGTATTCACATCTGGCTAACAGGTTTTCATGTGGAATGAATCTGAAAGTGATCTAATCTAAAGCAGAGTGGATATGAGTGAAAAGGATGTATGTATTTATGTCCATTTGGCATGTTTGTACTGTTGATATTAGTGCATGATGAAGTCTTTGAAGGGCATTTGTCCACGTGTTTATCTTTTTCTTGCTGTAGTTTTCGGTTGTGTTTGAGCAATTTCACCAGATCTTATTTGTTCCCAAGACAGAAATAGAGGTGGATTTCAATGTTGGCTGAGGATTCTGCAAATGCAGAGGTGGGAATTTCTTGTATTGCAGATGATTCAGTCATGGTACAAGATGACAGACATGAGCACAATGGACCCAGTAAGCTTTGCCATTTTTGATTCTCACCTGAAGTACTATGCCATTTGTCTTGTTAAAAAGATTACGTGAAGAAGTGTAATAATCAAATTAGATGTGTGTGTAATTTTGTTAATATTTCCAAGGGATTGATATGGCTAAACATTAGCACATCAAAATTAATTCTTCAATGTGCCATGTCCCTTCATGATGGGGGCAGTCATGTCTATTCACAATTACTTATCATTTGTAACTCTTAGCAATTTTTGTCTTTTTACCTACCTGTTCGGCCATCCAACATTTTACACAAGCTTGTTAAGGAAGGTTATTCACTATTTTCCTCTTGCCTTCAGTATGTCATGTGAGTGTCAAATTCTCCAAGTCTTTTTCCTCATTATGTGTCCAAGAAATTTCAATATTCTCTTTCTGATTTTAAATGTAAAAATCCTTCTTGCTTCTATGGCTACCAAACTACAGTGCTCACACATACCAGCCCAAGGAAAACTTTATATATTCTATTTAAACATTTTTTTTTCTTTTTTTAGAGAATACCTATATTTGAGCAGGCATTCCATTTATTTATTAAACAGTATATTTATTCTTTTCTACTGGCCAGAATAATTGAGAAATCCTATTAAGGAGAAATATTTGCTCTCTGGCATGATTTAAACTTATGTCCCCCTTGGCAGGAGAAACCATTGTTAGATGTGACATGCCTTAAAATGACTTGGCCATAGAGTGCATCACCAATCAGGCAAAGTTGAATAGTGCCTTATAAATGAAAATCCTTTTCAAACTCTTGAAATATTCATATCTGTTCACTTTAATATTCTAAGGTAAACAAAGCAATTTCTATAGAAGTAATGGATTTTTTATTTATTATTACTGAGTTATTTATGGCTGAGTTGGTCTAAAGTATATTAGAGCTAATCACAATTTCTCCTGCCAAAGGGGACACAAGTTCAAATCCTGCTGGAGAGCACATATTTCTCTTTAAAAAGATTTTTTGAATATTCAGGCTGGTAGACGAAAATAAATAAATATACAGTTTAATGAATAAACAGAGCATCTACTCAAATATGGGTAACCACTAAAAAAATAACAAAAAACATTTAAGTAATAAAATAAACATATTTTAATCATTTCACCCTAAGCAAGTGAATAAAAGCCACTAAGATGCAAGAGAATTACTGAGAGTGAAATAAAGAGAGGACAATAAAAAAACAATCAAGATTTCAAGGAGACAGGTGATGATGACTCACATTTTACTGACATGTAAGAACCATAGTTTATAAGGTTATTTGTGGAAATACATTCACCACAAGTTATCAAACATCAAGAGCTGTATATTTTGAGTACCAAACTACTGTGTAATATCCATCTTCCTATATGGTAGTAAATGTTGGACAATCTTCTCACAAGTGAAGAAGAGGCTTGAGGAAACAAAGATTTGTTTATAAAGAAGGATGCTGAGAATACCATGGATTGAAGAAGAGATTTCAAAGAAAACAGAAACAAAAAGTATGCTTAGAATCAGAGAGAGAGAGATAGCTGAAATTTCTACAAAGCAATGAGAAAAGAGGGCTTAGAAAATTTCACACTCACAAGACATATTGAAGGAGAGAGAGAGAAAGTTTGTTTGTTTGTTTTACAGCATATCAACTTCACTGGGTTATTTAATGCTGACAAAATTTTTTATTGCTAGTAATATTTTTTTTTCAAAAGTCTATTTCTGGGAATATTTTTTTCTTCAAAAATCTATTTCTGGGAATATTTTTCCTTCAAGAAATCTATAGCTGGTAATTTTTATTTTGTTTTTTTTTTTTTCAAAAAATGTATAGCTGTTTGTATTGCTGTTTTTTTTTTTTTTTTTAAAGTATTGCTGATAATAATTTTTCCCTCAAAAATTATTGCTGGTAAATTTTTTTTTTTAACAAAGTATTTCTGGTATTAAAACCTACTTTTTACACAAGTTTGGGTGTTAACTATTTGACTATAGCTGGGACCCTAACAGGTGCTATCACCCTGCGTGAGGATGGACCTGGGAACACCAGCAATTAGGAGGTGGTTCCACTATTCCTCAAAACCTCCTGATCAGAGACCTTGCTGTTGGACGTAGGTCATGGTCTTATCAAGAATGCAGATGTAGTTTATCATCATACCCAGGACGAGAGAGCGAGGAAAACAGGACCTAATGAATGTGTAAATGAATAGCAAAACAGGAACTGGGAGCAATAGTAAAAGGACAAACGTTACTAAGATAGGAAGTCATGGAGAGCCATGATCAATCACTTACTGAAGGGACATAACACATAGCAAATGGTTCCCTAGTCCTAATACCTGCTTAATGGATGTTGTTTTGGGTAGAAACTGCCCAGACATCACATTCCAGTCTTAATAGAGTTCAAAAGCATCTCTAAACCCTTGTTGGAGAAGAATTATTTTCCACCTTGCAACTTCTCTCTCAGGTGGGATGTAGAGAGTCTCTGATTGCTCTGTTGCTACTACCATGGAAAGTGCTTGTACAAACTACTTGGTTCTGCCAGGTCTAATCTTCATGGCAAGGACCCGCCATGCCACTTACATTGTAACAAGCCCCCCACGTTCTCTCCATATTCCATCGGCGAGAAGTTCTACTCAAACAGCAACTTCCTGTGAATCACTGCTCTGTGGAACAGACTCCCAAGAGGATATTTCCCCAAACACTACAATCTTAACCTGTTTAAGAAAAAAGAAAAAAAAATAGAAAGTATATTCGCATCATCCTTTTTTTCTTTTAATTATTTAATATGCGTTTTATATTCTGGTAATATTGTACTTAATTTTGCATTAAAATTTAAAGTGCATCATCCAAAACAAGTTGTCAAATAACTAGTGAGACATAAAATGTCAAAAAAGAAATAAAAGATGTAACAACAGATAATAAACTGATCATTTTTTAATATTATCCATATGTAATGAGCCATATAAGCCAGGTTTTGTATCAGAAGCAGGTAAATCTCATTGGATAATATTGAAACATGAACTTCTGTCTGTTCCACCATTTTCCAAATAATTTGTTCATATTTTGCTTGTTGTATGTTTTTTGTTTTTACAAATATAAATTATTTATAATTTTTTATTATCTATGCACAAAAACATTTGTTTAATGATCAATATCTATAGTTACATTACCAAGCTGAGCATGGGAAACATGATATCATAATAGTTACAAATGAGAATATTTTAAAGCAGGTTGAACAAAAAAATCTCATGCTTTATAAAATAATTTGAGATTCTGATATTTTTAAAAATAATTTCTTGTATTTAATATTGTTAAAAGATGTCCAAAATGAAAATTACTAGCAGAATTAGATTAAGCATTCTTTTCATTATTCTTGCAGTCTTTCAAAACCTGAACATTCAAGTCTTGCCTCATGAATCTTCTATTTATAGATAGAAATCTCAATTTGAAAGCCAAACTGAAATCTCCAACACTTCTCTATGACTATTTTTCGTGTTAAAATGCTAATCTCTCTTTAACATTGTCCTTATTTTTAAAAAACTGTCTCAATAACAGAGCTTGAAAAGATCTTATTACTTTGAAAATTAATTCTGTTTGTTTATTATTATTATAGCTAAAAATATCCTAAAATGTTTAAAAATTACTTGTATCATTTAGGTTTTAAATTTTTTTTAGTAAATTTTAAAACCTTTGATATCATTCTTCAAAAGACATTACTTCTTGAAAATTATTTTGTTTGTTTTTGTTATTACTGCTAAAAATACCCTAGAATCTCTTCACAATTATTTATATCATTTAGATTTTAAATCATTTTTAGTAAATTTCTACAATCATCTTTTCCTTTCTAGAATTAGTAAAATTTTAAATTTCCATTATTATAATTCAAACTAAAAATATTAACTATAACATCAGTACAACCTTCAAAAGCTTGACGACACTTCACAGATATCTCTCCTGAGTAAGACCCCCCCATAGAGGAGAACATGACTAAAGACTGTGTGTATGCTATCCTGTGCAGCTGTGGAAAGAAATATAAAGGGGAGACATACTGCCCCCTTAAGGTAAAGCTTCAAGAACACCAGAAAGCTGTAACACAAGGGGAAGTGGAAAAATCAGGCATGGCTGACCACATATGCCAACAATATGGATATACATTGCATTTTATATATCTGGATTCTTTATACATTTGAATGGTTACAAACTGCCTCATTCTTCTGTATTGGTCTATCTAAGAACAGCAATCCTTAACCTTTGTGTGCCATTGACTGGTGCCATGCATTTTATTCTTTCTGTGCAGCCTGGTAACGAATTGTCTGTGACCCAGTGGTTGGTGACCACTGCCTTATAACACACCGTTTTTGACACCAACACTGCCATAGTTAAGACAGTCTCACTTGTTTACTCTAAAGTTTCTCTAATGTCCCTTGAGTCTTTGGGTGAGCTTCCTGTGTATCAATTATTGGAGCCAATACTCTCATTCTAATGTTCTACAAAAGGAAAAAAAATAGAGGCAGCAGAAATTTGGTTCTGCAGAAGGATACTGAAAATTCTGTGAATGGAGCAAATAAGCAACAAGGAAAAAACTCTTGTACTCAAAATCAGAAAAAGATGGCTGAAATTCCTTAGACAGATGATGAGGTCATGAGAGAAAGGGAAAGACAATGTGTCACTTACCTGATGAGCTTGTACGAATGTATGGCAGAACCAGGTGAGAAGCCTTAGCAAAGGGAGAAAACTGCTAAGAGTCACACAAGATAGAAAGTTGTGGAGAGCCATGATTGCCTATGTTTTTAAGAGCAGCAGCACAGAGAAGAATGTTTTACAGTCTCTTCTATTCTCAACTGAAGAGCTAGTATGATCATTTTCATTGGCTCTTTTGTCTGCGAGAATGGTCATTTTCTTTTCTTGTTTGCAACAACCACTTTGTGCAGAAGATAATGCTGAAAACATTTGCATCAACATTTCCAGAATTTCTCCTTTTTGTTCCTTAATACTTTGTTTAATTCATTCAGGTGTTTGATTGAAAGAAAAGAGGAAAATGTTTTTTTTTTTTTAATTTTTTGATGGTGACGTATAATAATATATCAATCAAACACCTAAGCAAAATTCAGAATGTGATTAACTCTTCAAAATTGTAGACATTATAACCTGAAACCTTATTAGGCAATTCCCAGGGGTTTGAAACTAGAAGTAAAATCAATATTTTATAAGATCTAAATGTGCTTCATCAACTCAATGGCAACTAATTCCATCAAATGAAATAAAATATTTTCTTGGAGATTTTATTTGTCATTGAGAAAATTAAACAAAACCAGATTTTAAAATTCTCATTAAAATATTGTCTTTGCTGATAATATACATTTATTTTTAAAAAGGTTTTTCCTTTATTATCATGAATATCTGATAGCAAAATTCTAATCAGTTTGTCAATCTTTACTTGAAATAAATCTCCTTTGTTATTTTATCATATCTAAAAAAAGAAAATGGAGAGAAAAATTAACCATTTGTGTCAGCCAAACATTTCTGGTAAACAAATTGATTCCTTTGATAATCCAAATAAATAACTGCCACTTTCCACTTTAATTGCA
Organism: Acanthosepion pharaonis; assembly: GCA_903632075.3. Classification (NCBI taxonomy): domain Eukaryota; kingdom Metazoa; phylum Mollusca; class Cephalopoda; order Sepiida; family Sepiidae; genus Acanthosepion; species Acanthosepion pharaonis. The sequence continues at coordinate 1,881,435 of CAHIKZ030000070.1, forward strand.
TTTTGATGAACCTATTCTATTTAAAAATATGTGCAATGGAAAGGGGCAAAAAAATAGGATTGACTTTATTAAAAATGTCTTCTTATAGCTCTGTCTCTAATTCTGAAAACATTCATTATATTTCAAAGAGCTGTGCTGGTTTTGCACTAGCTTACAGCAGAATGATTCTACAGCCTTCACATTAGGTGTATAATACATATGGAATATACATTTTTTATTTTGAAAACACTCACTTTGCATTCACTTTTTTCTCTGAGAACAGTGCAGTAAACTAAATTTGGCCTCTTGGTCTAAATGCTATTGAGCTGGGCTTTATCTTTTGTAGGGCAGGGGACTTATTTTCTGTGAAAACTGAAAAACAGATGGAAAAAAGAATACCCTACTTGAAATGGAATTCACAATTTTGAAATGGACATTTTGTTTTTCTAAAAGAAAGGTCAACTACCATTTTAATTTGCTACTATGTTTGCCTTTCCTAACTCACTCATCTTCCAAACATCAAAGGATAAAGTTTTTAATGTTTTAATACATTTACCTTACCTACTGTCTCCCTATAGTTCACAGTAGAACCTCATAGTAAGAGTACACCATTATACAAGTAATTTGCTTTATCAGCTACCATTTGTGAGCATTTTTGTATCGTAGGACAAATAAAAATTCACAGTATGAGCAACAGTCATATACATGGAAGCAGTCAGTGACTGAGGTAAAGGGAAGCATATTGCCAGCTGATGTCATCTATTTCTAAGGAACAACATGGTCAAAGGTAAGGTGAAGTGCATCTGTGAATGCCTAAACATTCAAAACATTTATTTATTTTATTGGAGAAAATTCTTCAATGTATTTATCATGGATAATATCAACTACCAACACTATCAATTGGCTGCCTTTTCTGATGAGCACGGAGAGGAGCTGACAACAGGAAATTCAGGAGCATCAAAACATGGAGGAGGTAAATGAACTAGCCAAGGAGGAAAGTGTGTCGAAAGTTGTCCCTACAAGTGATATCAAAGAAGTGCTGGTGATGTGGGGAAAAAGTGCACAACTTTGTGGAAAAATACCAACCACAAAAATGAAGTGCAAGTCATGCTTTGTTCTGTGAAAATTATGTTGAATATTTTTGTGGCATTTGAAGTCAAGAACAAAACAGATTTCTGTTTGATAAGTTTCTAAAGACACAACCTGCAAGTTCCAAAAGCAAATCAAATGCCACTAAAGTCTTTAAATTCTGAGTGAAAATGTTAGAAACTTTCTTATAAAATGTTTGTAGTTTAATAAAAGCTGTTTCTTTCATTCTCTCTTATGTTCTTCTTGCATGTACTTTTTGTGATTTAATTTCTTACTGTCCATTTTCTATTTTTTAAAATAGACATTTTGGATGCTTTGTAGGAACTGAGATGGATTAAGTAGTCAATGAGAAAAATGCTTTGTAATACCAGTACGAGATCAGTCTGAGAACAAATTAAACTTGTACTGTGAGGTCCTACTGTATTTAGAAACCAAGGTTTACAAAGCTTGCTTAATTTAATAAAAAAACAAAACAAGGTGGTAATAGTGAGGAGTAGACGAGAGCTTTGTCATTTTGTTTTATTCTTTCTTTTCCCTATCACACATGGTAATAGAGGTGGGGGGAAGTTTATCATTTCAGAAAGTCAAATTTTACGAATTAGACTTTTTTCAAAAATTTCATTTAATACTTTCAATAAAGTGACTAAATAATAATGTAGGTTTTTGTAACAAAAAGCTACATTATTTTGTCTCTAGATGACTTTTTGTAGATTTTGCTGCTTTCACTTAATTCTTATTTAGGATTGTAGAATTCTTTGCAAGGGTTGTCCTGGAAACTCATCAAGTTAGATTAAGAGCAGAAGTATGAGGTTCAAAATCCTATCAAGCTGGAGCAACTTCTTATTCAATGGGTGGATATTCCAGTTCATAAAATTTTTCATTTTCCTTTGATTTTCTTGTTTTAATAACATTTATATCTTATTACATTTTCCCATTAATTATTATAATAAAGCAAAAACAAATCTATGTTGAAATTGGGTAAAAAACAGAATTCCCTTAATCCTGAAATGGAATAAAGGAAAATTTGAAATGGTAAACTGGTCCCTCTGCAGTTGTCTAAAATAATTACTGTCATTAATTTTTAAAATAAACCAGCAAACTCCATTTTTCTGTTCCTTCTCCAAAATATTAACTTCTAAAATATTTATTATTACATGCAAAAGAAAAAAATCTATAGCTCATATTCCAGAAAAAATGTCAGCAAAAAAACATGTATTGAAAATCAAAACAAAAAATTCTTCACAGTAGGATTAATATATTAACAAAAAAGTTAAGAGGTTCAGGTAAAACATAAAATTGTTAAGCTTTAAAGCTTAATATCTGATTTAGCACCTGCTTTTTATTTTAAAATACCCAATTTGCTATGATTACAGCATTTTTTTCAGACAAATGAACCAATTTAAGTGATGTAATGATGGCATATATATAATCAAACAGCTCCAAAAATTTGAATATCACTCCAATAGAAAATTCTATACCTTTTTATTAATAATAAAGACAAAAGGAAAACTTATCTTAGCCTTTTAATTTTATTATTCATATTGTTGTTTTATAGATATAAACTATCTGAAAATTTTTACACATACCTCTTTACATAAATTGCATTTGACCACATCAATAGACTTCCTCTTCTCATCCATTGGAAACTGCCTTGAATCCACTGAATTCATTGATTAATATAGGAACTTTATCAATTCACAAAATTTTACATGTTTAGTGAAGACCTCAATAAGGAAACATTTCAAAACCTCACTTGGAGTAGGACAAAAAGAAACTGGAAGCCTCAGTCTATTTTATCATTTTCTAGACTATGCCCTGCGCATTTACAAACATGGATGTTTATAGATGAGCACTGATCAATTCAACATTCTATACTGCCTCCCAAACATATATATCAATAGAAGACAATGATCTTGATTTTCCTCCCAAGGCCAATGTACTGACAATGAAGGGGACTATACTGATGATATAGGTATTCATTGGTGGGATAAGAATGATTTTGAACAGTAAATCAGCATCCTCTACCAATCATTCCAAGAAATAGAATCTTTTCCAAACTAGAAACTCTGATCTATGGCACTTACCCTGAATTCATCATAAAAATTCAGGGTACAGAATTAGTAAATATTAAACATTTCAAATACCATGGAATATGGATCAATTATAACAAACATAAGAGATAAAGAAACTGAACATAGAATACACTAGAATGCAATATAGAATGAACATAGAATACAATATAGAATGAACATAGAATACACTATAATACAATATAGAATGAACATAGAATACACTAGAATACAATATAGAATGAACATAGAATACACTAGAATACAATATAGAATGAACATAGAATGCACTAGAAGTAGTTTTTTTTCAACACTGCATATTGTTACAAAACCAAAACATTAAACTGAAAACTTGAGTCATGTTCTTAAATAGCCTCATCAGATTGAGACTTTCATATGGATATCATGCATGGATCCAAACACATTCAGAAATATCTGAACTGTCACCTGTATACAACCACTTTCTAAGATTAATGGTTAAAAATGGCTTTGAGCAAATAAAGCCTGAGAGTCTTGGAGAAGACCATACTTCTTTGTGGACTAGCGCTGCAAAATCACAAACAAGGAACTGTAACAGGTAACAGAAATGACATTGAAACTTTCATATGGATGTCATGCAGGGTGATTCAGATATGTCTAAACTGTCAGCTGCATACAACTATTTTCTAAGATCAATAGTTAAAAATGGCTCCGAGTGAGTGAAGCCTGAGAATTTTGGCAAAGACCATCTTTCTTTGAACATTGTGGACTTGCATTACAGAATCATGAACAATAAACTATACCAGACAATAGAAACTAAATCATCTGAAGAGTTTCAACTGCAGCAACAACTAAAATGGATATCACATGTAACTTGCAGAAAAAAAAATGATATAATCAAGATATTGACATTCCACACTGCTTCTAATAAAAATTAGGAAAGAAAACCCCATGAATACTGGAAAGAACAATAACAGCTACTGGACTTGAGAAACGTATTTTCCTGAAAAATTATTTTAAGAGAAAGAATTCATATATTTCAACTGAAAGTAGCACTATTTGGTCAATGAATGCTGAATGTTTCCCTATAAAGAAATGGTGAATATTACCATTGTCAGTCACATTGTCATTCACGGGAGGTTAGTATTTTATTAAAGAATGGATTTTCTCTTCTATACTGAACTATCATTCTGTCTATAAATAAATATAAAATCCAGGGATGTGTTGAATTCATTTATTTTCAAATTTTCTAACATTCCATACTACTCCAAATAAAACATTAGGAAGGAAACCCCTATTAATACTGGAGAGAGGAATAACAGCTACTGGACTTGAGAAATGGTATTTTCCTGAAAAAGATTGGTTTTAAGAGAGAGATTTTCTAAATTTTAACTAATAGTAGAACTTGATGCTCAGTTAATAAATACTATACAAAATGTTAATGTTAAGCAAACAATATTACTGTTACCATGTGAACCATTGTAAATCCTTCTTTAAGTGTATAAGGAGCAGAAAAAAGACTTTTTTTTTACTCTAAGGGGTTAAGCTAGTGTGAATGTCAATGCAGCATGATTTTTTTTCTAAGTAAGGAGGGAACAGGTGAGTATCCATGTATAATAAGGAATCACCTGTGTTATACAGATTGTTGATAATAGTATAGGATTTATATATATATATATATATATATAAATTTCAAACAATAAAATACCATCAGAAGGTTTCTTGGATAAACAATCATTACTAGGGAAAATACTGCCCAAATATTTGTAAATGTAGTTGTAGATCTACCATGTGTTATTTTTGGACCATTTAGAAAATAACAATAATAACTCCTTTCACTACAAATTTGACAAAAAAATTTTCACAAGCCAGTATGAAATTATTTCCTAACCAAAACCTTGTATTCAAAGAGTTCACAATTCTATGAAATTAGATTTTGAATCCCCTTACAGATATAAAAATAAAAGTATACTTCAAGCTTAGAATCAATTTTGAAGTTTGATCTTCATGTGCACACACATACACAATGGAAGAGAGAGAGCCAGCAGCTGCTGACTAAGGCTTTGTCCACACACACAATAGAAGGGATTAACTAACAAACACCTACTAAGCCTTTGTCTACAAACACAAAAACACATTAAGCTGACCATCATAAAGTAAGTCTGCCCACACATTTCACAGCATACTAAGAACACTTAATTACCTTATAAAACAAATTTCTTTGCAAAGAAAAGTGAACATTTTATTGCTATCTTATATTTCTTAAAAAAATGTTATTTCAACTGACATTCTGTTTCTACTTTTATTTCAGTGAATAACCGTTTTTATGTTTCATTTAAAGGTGTTGTCGTTGATAAATGTTTGAAACCCCAACACTCAGCAACAAAAACCTGGGTAGATGGATCCCAACAATAGTACCAATCCTTATGGTTCATGTTGCTGGGAATGAACCAAACCAGTCATTAGATTAATTCCTTATTCCTTTAGAAAAATGATTGCTCTCTTTCCATGAAAAAGGAGGTAGAATGGATCAGCCTAAAATAGGCAGCAACAAATGTGTTTAATTGTTTCATTGTTTGAATGATACTTCTCAAATTATAAGAATTTCCTTAAACTTTTAATTAATAAAAACATGGCAATTCATAGCTGGGCAAATAATGAGAGGCTAAGATCTTTGAACATTTAATTGATATATGTTAACAAATAAACATGGTTTTGTTTTGTTTGTTTTACAGTTGGAAGGATGGGTAAAAAGCCCAAAATATATAATATGGAATTATTTAGGTTACATAAATGCAGGGAATTTTTTCATCTGCATGATTTGCATTGTTTTCAAAACAAAAAAGACTGGGTTAAATAGATCAAACAATTGAGACAAATAACTGAAATGAAAAAATTTTAATGTTGTGTACAATAATTAGTAAGTTCAGTCTTGGTGTACACATCGTGCAGCTGTTATCATCATGGTTAAATGTGATCATTATGCCAAATTCAAATTCCAGCCTAGGCCATTGTGATCACTTTATACACAAATCCCTTGAGAAATGTAGGAATCCATTTCTTCTTCCCCCCATTAAGGGTTAATTAGTAGGACAGTTAAACAATGTCAAGCTGAGTAATTACCTAGATGCATGACCACTTGAGATTACCAGATGCTGTAAGCTTTGATGTGTGGGTGGTGTTGGAATTGTTAATCAGAGAACTGAGTTCTAATTTCAGTTGGGTTCATTGTATTCACATAGATACAAATACCCTTGGGTAAGGTATGAATCCACATTTTCTCCCCAAGCTATGGGTTAATTAGTAAGATTTGTATAATTAAATCATTATCTAAAAAAAAAAAAATAAATAAAAATTCTTACAATCTAAAAAAATATTTCTGGCTTTAAATAACATGCAAAAGGTTGATAAACCATAAAAATCAATCAATCAATCATGGTAACTTGATTATTGGTAATACAAAAATGTGGAAATATTTCAAATTTTTTATGCTGTTACTGCCAATAACTAATATTTGAACAAATATCCTTAGGGAAGATATGAAACAACATATTAGAAAAAATCTCTTGCATGTCATGATGATTGATAGGGAAGAGAGTTCATGAGTGAACATATAAAAAACCACTCTTCCATAGACTATTGCCTAGTAAAATATTATACTCCATGCCAACCTTGACAGGGGTTAGCTTTATCATCATAAATATATAAAAATTACTTTAAAAAAAATCAATAGCTCTAAAATTGAACAACAGAATAAATGCATCATCTTTTATCTAAATCTGTTAAAACAATCATGCAGTAATAAATGAAATAGTGAATACAAAATAATCAATAAATCAATGTCAGCAGAAAATGATTAAAAAAGAAGGGCATGTACTTTTAAGAAGATAAAAAGAAAGTACATCCATTAAGGTCTATTATTTGTGAGACCTATAAATGAAGAAAGGCTTTTAAGAAGAGTAAAACCAAAATACATCCAAAAGGGAAAATAGGAAGAAAATAAAAGTAAAACAAAAAGTGAAGGAAATGAGGAAAATCAATTGCTAAAAGTTTCAATGGTGGACAGTAAATTATCTGAAATGTCACTTGTTATTGGAAGCGATGAGGATAAATAATAGTAAAATGATAAATGCAAATGGCAATATTTGATAAAAGAAATACTTATTTGTTTGTTTTTAGTCTTTTTATTCATTTCTTTCCCAACCTGCTGTTTATTCATAGATGATCTTTTAAAAATATCAATTAACTTTTACCTGAATAGTTTGTGCTTCATGTATTGAAGAATAAATAGTCTCAATTCTGGGTTACTGAAAGACAAATCAGTGGTGGGGCAGGAAATAAAAATACATGAATACTGATTCTATATATAAACATGTACAGGAATCACTTAAAATATGAGAAATGTTTTTATATATATATATATATATATATATAAAAGTGAACATTGAAGTCAACACTCAGAGGTAACAGACTGATTCATGCTAGACGCAATTGTAACCCTGATGATTGCGTCTAGCATGAATCAGCCTGTTGCCTCTGAGTGTTGACTAAAATGTTCACTTTTACATACGCTCTATCTCTGATATTGAACACTTTTTCCCATGAATATAGCACACCTTAAAAATATATATATATATATATATATATATATATATATATATAAAAAAGGCTTAAACATTAATATTCCATGGTCATAATTTATTCCATTGGAATCGTAAATACGATCCAATTCATCAGACCTACAAATTCAAAAACTTTTCAACTTTCTTATCCTTACTCTGTCCTGGACATTGAGTTCTACCTGGATTCTATCCTCTTGGAATTTTTTTTCATTCAAATAATATATATGTATGTATGCATGTATGTATATATATATTTATATATTTTATATATGTATGTGTATATTTACCATATAATATATATATATATATATATATATATATATATATATATATATATATATATATATTCCCAAGTACTTTCAATCTCATCTGAGACCATCTTCAGTGAGTTAAAATATCTGTATATATGTATACAGAACCTCTGTAAATTCAAAATATTTTTTCACCGTTTCTTACTTCTTTCTTTTTATGTGCCATGTTCTTTCAGGACGTAGGTGATCATGGCTCTCCACTTTTCCTCTATCCCTTGCAGCTCTCAACAAATTCCTTACTTCTGCTTCCTCCCCCAGACCACGCTCTGTCATCAACTTGCTTAAGTCCACCAGGTATGTCACAAGTTGTTTTCTCTTATCTCTCATTCTCTGTATTCAACTTCCTCATTACGTGTCCCAGAAACTTTGGCTGCTTCTTCCTGATATTAAGTATAATATCCTTGTTTGCAATCTCTCTAAGATCATTGTTCACACGCTCGGTCTATCATGGTTAACAACTGTTTGTTACAGTGTTCCAAAATTCGAATATGCAAGGAGAGTAACTTTCATAATTTTTATTTTAATATTTAGAAAATGAAAAGGATTTTAGCTATATTTTAATTTAGTATCTTATATAAAACGACATTGACAAGACGACTTACGTTTCATGTCAATGATCATAGTTCAATCTCAGAACAATTAAAGGAACACTCATGTCTACATTCACAGTTTAGACAGATATTAATCAAAAATATATTAGTGCTTCATCAAGATAATAAACAAAAACTTAAAATTCTGGAAGCCCTTTATATAAGAGAATTGCAGACAAAAATAAAGTCAACTATGTATATAGCAACAAACTCCTTAAATATTTGTAGCAGCAAAGTTTTATATAAAATACTAAATTAAAATATAACTAAAAATCTTTTTCAATTTTTAAATATTAAAATAAAAATTACAAAAGTTACAACCCTTGCAAATGTGAATTTTGGAATGCTGAAAACAAACAGTGAAAAAATATGTTGAATATATATATATATATATGTATGAAATGGATTAAGTCCAATAATTATTTAATACATTTTCTGTTTATGTTATTTTTGTAGATATATTTTATTTAAGTAAATGCTCTGATTTTTAATTTAACAGTATTAATTACGTCTTATTACTATTATCCTGAATGTTTGATAAATTTCATAGATAATATGCACTTTCTGACAAGAATCAAACCTGTAGTGTAACCCTAATATGGCTGAATGTTTAAGAGCATATCAGATCAAATGACAGTTCCCTTTAGAGCTACAGGTTAAATTCCTATTGGAGAGCACATATTTTCTTAAAAATTTCTTTGAACATTCAGGCGGGTAAATTAATTAAAATTGTTTAATTAAAATACAGGGCATTTACTTAAATAAATTATATCTAAAAAATAACATATGAACAGAAAAAAAAAATATATATATATATATATGAAATGGACAAAGTCCGACAATTATTTTAAGACATTTTTATATATATATATATATATATATATATATATATATATATATATACACACACACACTAATGATGACAAAGTTGAAACTCTGGACCAATTGTATATTTCTGCCAAAATGAACTTCGGAAAATTTTTACTTCCTCCTTGTCTGAAGAGGATCATAGGTAATATGGAAAAGTTGATCATTAAAATTAATAGACACAAAATGTTTGTTGTTTTTAATTATATTTGGCCAATAGATAATTACAGAGTAGTTTTGCCCAACACAAGTTGGTAAAGAGATCAGATATTAAAGATTACTAAATGCAACAGAAGTTCTAATTACATAAGCTTTCTGAGGGATGTTGATTATCAAAGTTGAGGTAGTTGATTTCCTGTTACCTGCAGGAAGTGATTAGGCTAGTGGCAGTTGTCTACCTGCAACAATTGCTAGATCTAAAGCCACTTGTGGTAAGTTCAAAGAGCTGTTGCCCATATTGTTGTACCATAACAACACTTGTTGCATTTGAGACAATGTTTACACCACCTGTGTTCAAAGAGTCTTGACATATGCTGGTAAATCATGAGCTATGCAAATTGAGAAGTTATGTCTTGCATGAAATTATTGGGTGGATATAGGGTGTCAAGCCAGCTGACAGATTTAGAATGGTGTTACTGTAAAAATGTCTAGGCATCACTCCTCTGGATCTATTGCTGACTGCCGAAAGGTATGATGGTTTGGACATGTACAATGAAAAAGTTTATGGTTGAAGCAATGTACTGAGCTAAGCAATAAGGACAGTTCTGATAAAGGACAGCCAACATAATTTGTAGAGAAAAAAATAAAGTTGAAAGACATAGCTTTTAAGATACCTTAGGAATATGCAAATTACAGATTGGATATGCCTAAACCAAACAGGTGCAACAATTTAAATATCTAGGAAGCATATTAAAAGAGGATGGAAAGTGTGACATCTGAAAGTGAAAAATGCATTCCAAAACAGAAAGGGGTCTAAGACAAGGATGTGTCTTCTCACCAGATTTATTCAACCTATACAATGAGGCAATTCTGAGAGAATTAGAAGTCCTACTAGGTGATCACAATTTTAACAACATAAGATATGCAAATTATAGTGTTGATAGCAGACACAGAAAAGAAACTACAAGAACTCCTACAGAGGGTAGTGAAGGAAAGGGAGAAGAAAGGACTAAGCCTCAATAGCAAGAAATAGAATTTATGGTTGTCAGCAAAAGAAACAGCCTAACTTGCAAATTACAAATTGGAGATACCAAAATCAAACAAGTACAACAATTTAAATATTTTGGAAGTGTTTTAATGTAGGATAGAATGTGAGACAACAAAATTTGAAGGTGCATTGGAAAAGTGAAAGTTGCTTTCAAAAAGCTAAACAAATTACAGTGTAACCCGGATATAAGAGAGTTGTCGGGACCAGAGAAGAAGTCTCTTATATCCGGGTTTGGTCTATTATATATACATTAACACAGGCTCTAATTTGGGACCAGAGAAAATCTCTCTTATATCCGGGTTACACTGTATTAAGAAATAGGAAAATCTAGTTAGAAATAAAGAAAAGAGTACTGAACTGTTATGTAAAATCAGTCCTCCTATATGGCAATGAATGCTGAACAATTTCCTCACAGATGAAGAGGAAACTTCAAGCAAGAGAAATGTAGTTCTACAGAAGGAAACTGAGAATACCATGGACCAAACATGTGAGTCATGATGCAGTTATAGAGACAATAGTAACACAAAGGACATTTATGCTTAACATCAGGAAGAGACAGTTGAAATTTCTGGAGCACATAATGAGGAAAGAAGGCTTGGAAAATTTGATACTCACAGGATAGATTGAAGGTAAGTGGACCAGAGGAAAGAAATGCTCAACCTACCAGGTAAGTTTGGGCAAATAGATGGCAAAGTAGGGTTTGGGAGAGATTGCAAAAAGTTAAAATTATCAAGGACTACAAGAGATAGGAAGTTGTGGAGAGAGATGATTGCCAACATCCTGAATAAGTCTAGAGAAGTGCAGTGAAGAAGGCTTCTAAAATATCTAATCTTGGTGTCAAGAGAAAAAAAAGATAAATCAGATAGTGAGTGAGTTAGTTGGCAAATAGCTTTTATCTGTGTTATTTCTTTTTGCTGATGTTTACAAATTACTTGTTTTTGTCTGAGACTTTCAAATAATTTCTTGTTATCGTACAATGATCTTTTTCTTTCTTCTAATCTTTATTTTTCACTTGTCTCAAATGGTTCATTAAATTAATCATGTAACAGTCAATATCCTATATCAGAATCACAGCAAAAATATCAAAAAAAATTAAAAAAAACTTCAAATTTAGAAGAATTCTATGCAGTTCGTATCCAAGTGAAATTTTTAACTGAATGTTCACCTAATGCAAGGCCCAAGAGCCTTGCAAGGTAGAGGGTTACTGACTGTTGCATAGGCATAAGAGGAAGAAATAAGTACAGATTAAGTGGATATGTAGGATATATAATAGTTGATTTGAAGAGGTAAAGTTTGTATTGGTCAGAGAAACATCCTCTCAGGAGCTTGTTCTACAAAGTAACAGTCCCGATGAAAAAGGTGTATGAGTGGAACTTCCTTCTTACCAATGGAATATAAAAGTAATGAGTATCATTTGATCCTGTGTATGCAGCATGGCAGGTGAAATATGAGTAAGAACTGTATCTACAACATCCTACGAATTTGCTGCAGAGAAATTTTTAAATATCATGTTCCTTCAGGGCATAGGTGACCATGGTTTACTATAGACTCCTTTTTATCTATTATCTGTGATTTGCTATGACTTTGAGGGAAAAGTAGAAGAATGGTTTCTTATTGCTTTGAATTCAGAGTGGTCTTTTTCTAAGAGTGGTTGCAAACAATGCTAAAGAGCACAGTATACTCTGCTAGCAGAGAGAAAATGCCTTTCCCAAAGCTGGCGGAGAGAAAATGCCTTTCCCAAAGCTGGCGGAGAGAAAATTACCTTCACAAATCTAAATTCAGAATAGTCTTCCTTTTAAAATGATTTCTGTTTAATGCTAGAGAACCCAGTTTACTCTACTCTTCAAGTTATAGGTAAAAAGAGAAGAGATCGATTCAGGTCTTTCCTAAAGATATTAATACAAGACTTATGACTTTTATACTTTTCATTATCATTCTTTTTCTTTCTGGAAAACTTTTTTTTTCACTTGTTTCAAATTAATCATGTTAAGTGTCATTCTAACCTGTATCAGAACCACAGAAGAAATAAACAAAAACACTTTATATTTAGAGGAATTCTATGCAGCCAATTCACAAAATTTATGTTCCTGTCCAAGTAAAATCTGAGTAAAAACTGTACATCTACAAGCCTGCTGCAGATATTTTTAAAAATGTCCTTTCAGGATGTAGGGGATCATGGTAATAGTAAAATGTCTGTTTATCTGTAAGGAGACATTTGGCAGTCATTTTTGTACAGGTTTAGTTTCAGTTCAAACTCTTCAGATTCCCTTCTATAAGCATTTTATGGGTTTAATTAATAATTATGAGTTTGAACTGAAAGTAAAGCTGTTTCTCTAAGAGGCTTATGAAGGGGAGAACATTTGCTTTTGTTCACCACAGACTCCTTTATTATCTGTGAATTGCCATGACTTCTTGTGGAAAGGTAGTTTTCTATTGCCTTCACAGTTCTGAATTTAGAACAGCTCACTCCTAAGGCTAACAGCCCAGTCTACCCTATTATTTCACCCATGGCGACCTTTCTCAAGAACATTAGTATGAAAGTGGACTTGGAACATGCCAATTCCAATGTTCACATACCAAAGAGGATAAAAATATAAAAATAGTTGCGTCTTCAAGATAATATTTAAAGAGTATTTGAAAGTCATATCCAGAGAAAGATCCCAAAATAAAGTACAGATTACAAAACCCTCTGACATGAACTTACTATAACTATTTAAAAACATGGTAACTAAAAGAACTGGAACATATGGCATAACCAAAAACACATTAGTAAGTTGAACATGGAAATTCATGATATAGAGAAACAAAGATTTTATTTTTAACTTAATAAACTTAATACACAAACAAAATGACTTAATAAAAAATATACACAATCTACAACATCCCACAAAATAAAGCTGCTTCTCTAAGATGCTTATGAAGGGGAGAATTTTTGTTTTTTTTTTTTTTTTGTCTAGAAAACTGTATGACTATCCCCTCAGAGCATTTTAAAGACATCTTGTTTATTAATTTCATAAATTTGACTCGTTAAAGGATTTTTGACCCCCATCTTTTATTTAGAACTGCTCCCATGTTTAAACCTTCCAATTATGAAGACCCTAAGATTAATTCCCTAATAATGATGTCATTAATGAACAAAATATTGACTTGAATCAGGGTAGATAAGAAAAATTTGGATGGAGTTATAGTCATCACTTTTATAATTACTGCAGTTGCTTCTTAAATTGAAATGTATAGGACATTTTTAAAGAAAAATCCCAAAGCAAAAAGAAAAGACAATTAATCCTCAAAAGAAAAACAGAGAATATAAGAAAATTAGATGGCATTGAAATACAAATCAAATTTGTATATCTGTAACAGGGCAGTAGCTTTAGTTGTCATACTTATGCATGAAATGTGGATAGTGATAGTGAGATATTGAGAGACTTAATAATTCTGAGCAAAGAAATAAGAGCAGAAAAATATGGGAAAGTAGTTAATCAAATTGGAGTTGGATGAAAAACAAAAATTCCAGTTTAAAAATTAAACCCGTAAAATACTTATAGGAGAGCATCTGAAGTGTTTGAATTGAAACTAAACTAAGTAAGATTTAGTAAGATTCAGGATGATTGATACGCATGACCCAACTCCATAAAATGAGGAAGTTGCTATGGCATAACTAATGAGTTTGCCAAAAGCCCACAGGATTTTTGGTAACTTTAGAGTTTGCTTATTTAGCAATCTATCTATTTACATTGATTTTGTTATATTCAGATAATGGTTGCAAAGAAAAGAATGATTTCAACAAGTAAGTATTGACCAATTCCAGAATATATATATAATAGTCAATGCTAACATACATAGTTGTATGAAAAGGACTTATCTAGGTATACACAGTTGGTAGCACAAGTTAGGTGTCATTGGCAGGGTTGATCTATCTTCAAAGTCAAAATTGACACCGGTGAGGTGTGTGAATGGGTCAGCAGTCATGTGATAAGGTTGAGGTATTAAAGCAAATTGCATCTTGTCAGCAAATATGCCAGTTTTAGTGTTGTGTTCTAACAGGTGCTGGCTCCAGGCTTTGAGTTTTAATTTTGGTGTGATTGTTCCAGACTGGTTGAAAAGGATGAAAGAGAATCTCTTATACATGAATATTTCAACCAGAATTATACATGGAGCTAAGTATGTACATCCTCATTTTTTGTTTTAATTTGTGCTGTCATGTAAAGAACATCCGGTTGTGTTCTGAACACAGTGGTACTGTGTGGTCTTTATGATATCTGTTCTAGTGAAATTTATTTGTGAATCAGAGATCTTGTTTAAAGTAGCATAACAATTTCAGTGTTATAAAATAAAATAAGACATATCTCGGCTGATTTGAAGGCAAATAAACTAACATACTCAAGAGCGAGAGCTGGATGTGAACGGGACAAGGTCCTGTCACAAAATGACCATTATCGTCGCTTACGCATAGGCCTGACGCACGAGTTCTGGTCGAAAAATAAAATAATATTTTAAAGTGTTTCTATTTTTTGACCAATAAAAATGCTTCCCTCCTAATTATACTCGCGTTGTTTTATGAGCCTGTTAAGCCATAAAAAATGCCATAAAAGGGATCACACAGGGAAGTACAACAGCAGTCAACAAGAGACCTGTCATGGTCAGTCTGAGCAGACGGCAGCAGTCAGCAGGAGGAGCGCCACGCCAACCAGTGAGAACTACTATGAGAGATCAACCCAGGTCGGAAGCCGGCTTATGAACTATACCACAAGGTAGCTGTCCCAAACCCACACATTCCTGCTGAAATAAATCACGTAAATCTATTTCTGCTGTTGTCGTATTTCTTTCTTGCAACCATACGCTTGTCTATAACAAGAGTTTGAATAGAGTTCAAGAGAGTAGACCAGAAAGTCAAATATTTGTAGAGGAAATCAGAAGCCCTACCTTTCATCATGCATTAGAGAAAATATAAAATTCTGTGACTTGCGTTAACCCGTCTGTCTGTCACATTGTAAAAGTTCTTGGATTGCAAAGGAAAATATTTGTCACAGATTACTCCACAAGGAAGAGAACAAATCACTGTATGTTCAGACTTGAAGATCAGGGGCAGAAAGAAATGTTGAAATCTCAATTTGCATGTACTGCGTCACAAATCACAATTTACGTAACCAGTCAGAGAAATAACTCACTCACCGAAGATGATGACAACCGTGGTAGCTAAATACACAAATTTTGTCTTTTTCTCCCCAGCTATAGAACAACAACTGCTTTTATCGACCAATCATTTTTTCATTTGTTGCCAACTGGGAGAGGACACACAATATTAGCATATCCAAAATACTTTTATGGTGACTCCTGTGACTGACTCATTTCTAATTTGAATATGCCGTCTTCAGCATATTATGCAGAACACGTGCCCTTTTTTCGGCAAGTAACTTTCTTTTTTACCAGTTTCCATCATAGGATACATGTGACATGTTTTTGCTTGGTTTGACGATGTAATTCACTGTTTTCTTTACTATACACATCCATTAAAATGGCCATATGTTGATTGAAACCAAATTTTGGGGAGAAGTGTAAACAGGTAAGGGGGTACAAAAACAGTTGGTTTTACTAGGGTGTGTAGCTTAGTACGATAAATTTTCATTCATTTTTGGAAAAAATTAAGTTTTATTATTTAACATACAAAATACTCCCACTATTTTAAAAACAATTTAATGATTAAAATAACAAATACTTATTCACCGATTGAGTGGTTTGCAAAATTGAAAAAAATGTAGAGTTTGTAAATTTCAACAAATAATGTCAGCAATAACTTTAACAATACTTAATACTGTCACGATTTCAACACAGAAATTATACTTAGGGAAAATCTACCATAGAAGTTATTTACCATTAGAATTATTTAACAGATGTTTCTCAGGGGTAGCAAAGAAGTGATTGGGATGAAACTTTCCCCCATAGATGTATGATTTTTACATTTCACCTTTAATTAAATTGTTAATAATTTTTCAACAGGATTGTTTTTTTCTCTTAGCACATTGACACCTTTTTCAGCACAATCACTCAATGCTGAAGAAACAGTACAATTGAAATTTCACCCAGATCAACAAGACCCTGGCCTGTTATTTTCTTACAGGTACACAACGAACAAAATTCACTACATGACACAAATTCCAGTGAAGGAAATGAGCCTGCAAAATTAATTGCATTGAACTCAAGCCACTTTCATTCATTTTAATATACAAAACTTAGGTGTGTTATATTTGAGAATCAGCACACATATGGGCTATGTCTAGTGGTTATGTCCAGGGGTTGGGTTATACATCTAAAAATTAATAGATGGAAAAAATTCCTCAAGAAATAAACCAGAAACAACAGACATTTGGATAGCGAAGACCAACAGAAAAACAGAGAATTCAATCTAAATCCAATATCATGTTAGACTGCAATAATAATTTCAGGACTCATACTAAGCATTCCTGTAGTCAATGTCTTTCATGCTTCAACAGTGACAACATCTTCCCAAATATTAATGTTTCTTTATAATTGATCACTTAGTTGACACTAATTAAGGAGGAAGCAAACAAAAGCAATAAAACATGTTTATTTCATTCTTGTTAATTCACATTCATTTTCTGTTCCATTTTTAACACTCCTTCTCTGATGATAACACCACAAGTCATCCCCCAATGATAAGGTCTTGTTAACCACCTCACTATTCCACTTTACTTCTCTCTCCAAACACCAGCAAAGCAATTAACCCCATCACCAGTCAATCATCTAGGTTAGATATCCATATGAAAACATCATGAACAGCACAAACAGTATCTCCATCAATTTTATAACCAAAAGCACCAAACTCCATCTTATACACCAATGTCACAATTATTAGTACCAGGTTATAAAACCTTCTACAATTACACTATTTACATTATTCAGACTATTGTCTTCATCTTTGTCGCCGTATTTATCACAACGTTTCGGCCGTTGTATGCTCCAGCCTTCTTCAGGTGGTTGGAATGTCGAACTGAACCCATTTCGCTCACTGGGGTAGACTGTTTTAGTGCCACATGCCATATCTAATCGATATCAGTTATCTCCTGTTAATTCCCCTCTGAAAGTTCTCCACTGCCTTAACCAGGTATTGAACTCACACTTTTTGGGTCCTGTCACTGGATCTAACACCTTTATCCACTGTGTTATGTGTCCTTGTGTATAAATTTCTGGGTATTATAAACCTAATGTCTTCAGCGACTATTTTTTACCAGTGCTTATATTGCAATTTTTGCTGTTATCATTGCATGTTTTTTATCATAGCTCATATTGTAATTTTTGTAGTAATTATTGCTTTTCTCTGGCAGTCCTTATTACTGGTTCCTATATTGTATTCATTTCTATGCTTGGTCAGCTCAGGAGATTTTTGTGGCCTAGCATATGTGCTGATTCCTTAAGTTTACGAATTTTCCAATGATGTTCTTTGTCTATGATCTCAACTTGATCCCACAGAGGGTGGTGATCTCTCCATATGTGGTCAGCCATGCCTGATTTTTCTTCTTCCCCTCATGTTACAGCTTTCTGGTGTTCTTTAAGCCTTACTTTAAGAGGGCGGCCTACCTCAGTGAGCGAAATAAAGGGTTCAGTTCAACATTCCAACCACCTGAAGAAGGCCAGAGCGTATAACAGCTGAAATGTTGTGATAAACATGGCGACAAAGATGAGGACAATACTCCGAATAATGTAAATAGTGTACATAATACCTCATCTCAGAAATATAGAGAGATACTTCTACAATTATTAAGAGAATATACAGTTTGAAATCTCAAAACTTCGATAACTCAATTTTGTCTTAAACAGTTTTTATTAAATTTTTAGGTATTTTCAATATGTTTTGTTAAAGTTATTGGATTTATTATAAAATCTGCAGTCTGAACTTATGCAAGTTAAACTAATAATAGTTTAAGGCCTCTGAAATTGAATAAAAACTATTTTTTCTTTTTTTCCATAATGTATGTTGAAACATGGATAATGGAAAAGATCTAACAAATGTTGAAAAATAGAAAATAAAGGTGTTGGGTGAGGAAATGTCCACATTGGAAATATCAAAGGAGCTTCACAAGGATCATTTGAATAATAAAGATGGCTGTTGAAAATATAACTAAATATAAGCTGAGAACTAGAAGCAAAGGAAAAAAAATTTCAAAAATTTTCTCCTTGAGGAGAATGTGAATTATAATGAAAACAGCCACTTTTGACCAGTGCTCAGATCTTTGTAAAGGCTGCAATTGAGGACAAAAGGCACAAAATATGTCACAAATTGGGATCTGTCAAGAAATCTAGGAAAACTACTCCCAGTAGAACAAATATTTTACAGCACCAAAATTGGGCCAAAAAATAGATGAAAATTAATTTTTTCAAGTAATTTTCAGGAATAAATCACTGGTGACACTCAATGGACCTGATAGATGGGCCAAAAAATGGATTTTATATGATTAGGATGTACCTTTGATGAAAAGAAGACAGCAAAGAGGTGGTAGTGTGAAGATATGGGGTGGAATTGTTGACCAAAGCATTACTGAACCATTCAAAGTCAATGAAGGAGTTAAACTGATCAGTGCTATCTAATGCAATTTCATGGACAAAACTTTCTTTGAATGATACAAGACCCAACCTTGCTGCTTCCACTAATTAAAACCAGATTCAAAAGAAAATTAACATTTTTTCACATCAAAACCTGCATATTTTTACTCAAAAGGTATTGAATATCTGCCTGATAAGTAACAAGTTATTGCAAGTAATGGCAAAAAATATAATTTAATAAAATGTAATTGTAATTTGTCTTTTGAAGAATAATGTTGATCAAAATTATTTATAACTCAATCTAATATACAGATACAAGTCATATCTTATCTGACTGCTGCACCATTTGGCTTTTGTGCTAAAACATTGTTTAACCAAAAAGGTATTCTTCCTCACATTCTGAAGTTTGGTCATGTTTTGGAAAGCAAGCCAACCAAGAACTTTTCAGCACCCTGTCATAAGCCACTGCAGTTCAGCAAAACTATTTTAAAATCTTTTATTCTAGCCTAAAGAATAAGCACTTCTACAGACTTTATTAAAAGCTAAAAATTGCATTTTAAATTATTTAAATGTTTTCTTTAAAGTTAAATTGTAATTTTATTTGAAAGATAATAGCCTAAAGTTAATCTGTGAAAAATGGAAAATTATTCTGTCCTTAAATTTAAGATTTTAAATATTTAAAACACAAAATTAAAAACAGATTCACTTCCTCCCAGTTTGATGGATGCTAACAAAAGAGCAATTAAAATACTTTAAAAAATCTTAAAATTTCAGTATTTGTTCGAGACGTATGTTTGAAGAAAAATAGTAAATTTAAGGATTAATTAATTAGATTTTATAAAAATACATACTTTTTGCTTAAAACATAAAAAAATAAATACTTTTTACTCAGCTGGATAAAGTATTAAAATTAGTCATCATCAACTTTCCAAAATAATTTGAGTTTTCTTAACTTCATTTATGAGTTCAGACTAAATTTTTCATGTGTTCGCAGTCAATATTAAATATCATTTTTAATGATATAACATCCTTAAGGAATTAGCACTATATGTAAAAAAACAGGAACATCCATAACTCATACACTAGTTGAGTGCGTGTATAAGTGACCTAAGAAATACTTCCACAAAGCTTAAAAATAAAATAATTCAATATAAATGAATGTGAAAAATTTCTAGAAAATCTGATAATTCCTTGATTTTTGGTAAATTTTTTAAAACTGGAAGTTTTTTGTTTCCCCACCTCCTCTTGAAAATGTGCATAATTTTGGAGCTACCCAATAGAGTATATATTGATAAAATTTCCTTCAAAGAATCCCAGTTAAATTTTCATAAGATAGATTTCTCTATAGTAAATAGAAAGGCATTTTTAAAGTGAACAAATCGAACTTACCTGACTGAAGCAACAGAGGGATACACACCACAGTAAAACTGGTGATTTAACAGCCGAGTTCTTACTGGAGACCTTGAATTAGAACAAAAAATTTTAATGTATCATCTCTGCCATGTCTTATCAGTAAAACCTTCTATTTCATCTCTTTATCTTCTTTTTCTTAAGTATTTGTTCCACATTGGGCACCAATCAAGCAACTTACTTTTACTTTGTTTTTGTCTATATATCTTGCCCAAATTTCTTTGTCATTTAATCACTTCTACATCTCTTACTTTAGTCAGGTCTCTGATCCATGTTGACCACTTTTTGTCTCTTACGTATAACAAACATGGTGTTCACCCAAGGAGGCTCTGTGTCTTGAGCACTTATTGGGACAAACTTAACCCAGACCTCAAGTAGAACTCATACAGGCCGATGGAACACAACAGGTCAGGTCATTGAAACCCTCCCCAACCACCAATACCATATCAGAGTTGATGGATTAGGTAGAATTACCTTACGAAATCGCCGATTCCTCAGGAAACTGGATACACCTACAATTCCAGTTCCCAGACCTAGTGCCTTACCTGAGACCCCTACACCAGTGCCACAAACATTCGAATAACATCGAACACTGCTCATTCATCTACAATAACACGGACAAAAACCCCTCGAGCATTGTCCAGACTACTTCCACACAACCAGCCAGGTTTAAAGGAACAAATCCCTCCCCAAAGGCCACTACCCACACGCGTAAAGTAAAACTATATTATGGAAATATGGTAGCTAATTAAAGTAAAACTATATTATGGAAATATGGTAGCTAATTAAAGTAAAACTATATTATGGAAATATGGTAGCTAATTAAAGTAAAACTATATTATGGAAATATGGTAGCTAATTAAAGTAAAACTATATTATGGAAATATGGTAGCTAATTAAAGTAAAATTATATTATGGAAATATGGTAGCTAATTAAAGTAAAATTATATTATGGAAATATGGTAGCTAATTAAAGTAAAATTATATTATGGAAATTGAGATTTGATTTTGTTGACATTTTAACACTAATTCATTCCTCCGATTCAATAATTGGCTTTGATTATTGTATTTTATTATCTTATTTTTTTCTTCTAAACATAAATCACACCTATCTCTAAGACGATTAGGAGTTCATGTAGAACCTATAATTTTCCAAACTATTGGTGGGCTCAAGCCATCATCCTTCAAATCCCCAAATGTTTTTGAAAGAGCTATTTGGTGTTTTAGTTTAGGGTTAAAAAATGAGTGTCTATGGGTATAAAATCTGTTTCCATTCTCCTGCAGAAATTCCGATGTAAACATTATTATTTTCCATATATTTCTTTGGGGGGAAATGGTTGTTTTGATATATAACCTTGATAGATTTGCATTTGCCCTTTACTGGACAATTCTCTTTAGATCTACAACAACAGGAGGGTTTGATACCAGGTCTCTTGTTGGTCCCATAGAAATTTCTTAAAATATAGGTATGTGAATTGATAATTTTATACATGTTATTGGTACAGGAGTAGCTAATTTTAATCATTTTCCTACTGAATGTCATACTTAGAGGTTTGTTTTTGTGAAAAGGTTTATTTATTAACTTTAGAAAATACTGTTTGATATTAATATTTGACAGTTTGCAAAAGTGAGGTTGAACCATATAATTTTTCTTTTTCTATTTCTGTGCCTATGTTTCAATTTAGATATTTCAGTGTTACTTATGGGGGTTAGATAAGATAATTTATTTTTGAAAACACTTTTATGGAGAGCATTTTCATACAATTCTTTATTTTTATTAAAGATGTTTATGTTGGACAATAATTGACTAATCCTAGTGCTAACAGTGGTGAGTATTTGTTTCACAGTTACATTGGGGTGGTTAGAGTTAACATTAATATAGTTGGGGGTTTCATTGTCTTTATAGTATGGTTTAAATGTTTTATTATTGAGGTTAAGGGTGATGCCTAGATAATCAACTATTTTAAGGTTAGAAGAAATCTCAGTCCTAAACCCTAGTAATTTAAAGGCCCTAATGATTTTCTTTTGTATCTTCACTGTTAGTGGACCATTAATATTGGGAATGAAAAGAAGTCCATCATCTCTATATAGGCCTATTTGTTTAGGATCTACAATTCTACTAAGTGTATCTAAATTATAAAACACACTAAATCAGCAACCTGGGCTAAATCATATGCCCCCATAGGGACATTAAAATCACCATTAAGGCACTTAGTCTAAGTGGAATTGTTAAGAGCTAGAAATGATTTCCTAGCTGTTAAGATGATATTAGTCTCCTCATCCATGATCTCCATATAGTTTTTTTCAAAATTAATACAATTAACCAAGAGACCCTTGGAGATGAAGGAATAGAAATCTATTATATCAAATTTAATAACAGTAGCTCTTTCCTTATCACCCATATTGACGAACCATTGGATTGTATCTGACGAATCCTTCCAGAGATTAGTACAGGTTGTAATTAATAATTTATTAGTTATTTTTTTTTTATTATATTTTTTGAGATTAGACCTAGTTTGGTTGGATTTATTAATCTAGACTGTATGTTATTAGCAAAGTTAGGTTTGTGATCCTTAAATAAAATATAGGCATCTTTGGTATGGACCTTCCCCACTCTATCTACAATATTTAAATTATTTGCAAAATTGGCAGTCTCATGGTCAATCTTAGAGATCATACTGTTATATCTACCTACTTTATATGTGTCTTATTTTGTTAGTGAAAATTTTATGGTAGCGTGTGGGGTTACATTTATAATTGTTTTTGTTAATTGTTTGGCTCTAACCCAAATGTCTTTGGAGTTTTTAATAGTTTTTATGTCCTTGTTTAACTTTTCTTGAAATTGGTTGGACAGCTTACTGAATTTCATTTTTTTTAACTAGGTTAAACAGGTCTCTTTCAAAAGGATCCAGGAGTTTGCAGGAAGATGGAGTTTTTGGGGTTTTTAGATTGTAGGTTTCTTATTTGTGATCTGGTGTTTCAGAAGGATTGAGATAGAAATGCACTTTCCATCATAATCTTTTCACAAAGTCAATAATTTTATCGATGAGAGACAGATTGAATGAGTGTAGAGAAGGGTATGGGATGTTTTTCACAGAGTATTTTGGACAGAACTTATCCATAATAGTAAGTTGTAGAGGTAGTTAAAATTTCTGGATGGATTAATCATGAGAGAGCTCAACTAATCATTGTACGAGCAGTATAGTAAAGGTAATAAATCCGTTGGTATATAATCCAAGTGGATCCTAGTAATATAAAATATTAAAACTGATTCACAAAAAGAGCTCAATGTATTTATTATTACAGATCAAATAATTAGTACACAATAAAATCTAAAATCCTCATATGGGGAATAGGCTTATTTCAACCAAGAAAAACTTTGTCAGTCTTATTCAACCCCAGTATATAGACTGAGTTTGTGTCGGAATTAGAAATGTAACTGTGGGGAGAAAAAAAAAAAATTGAAAACCTAATACAGAATTTATTCATTTCAATGTTTCAGTCAGACAAAATTAGTAAAATATTATCAACAAATCAAAGGTATTTTGAATATTCTCCATTTATGTTTGCTAATATTCCTAGCCGGTTCATTTCCCAGAAAATTTTACAAGGCTTGTTGTAAATAATTCAGGTGAAATTTTATCTCTTTGTTTCACTCTTTTTCTAAATTTTATTTTACTTTCGTTTTACTAAAGCAATAAAAACAGACATGTATAATGTAACTAAATTAGTAATATCAATATACAACAGAATTAACAAATAAGACAGTTAAACCAATCTATCAATCAAGAATGAAAAATATATACATCAATGCGCATCCTTGATGAAAAAGGACTGATAAACTGGTTTAGTTATTTTTTATTAATCATGTTGTATTTCAATATTATCCCTTTACAATTATGTCATTTTTTTTTCTTTTTTGTTATTAAATTTTCATGTTTTAACATGTTCGTTTTTATCACTTTAATAAAATTTTGTACCACTGCAAGAATATTGCCAGTGTTTTATATAGTTGAATTATTCCAGTACTTTTATTGTAAAAATATGCCCAACAACCTTTATGTAATTTTT
>CAHIKZ030000071.1:0-20000 GCA_903632075.3 Acanthosepion pharaonis
TCAACAGACTGGGATAGATGAATGAAATAGATGAATAGATAGATAGATAGATAGATAGATAGATGAATAGATAGATGATAGATAGATCAAGCAGACAGGATAGATAGATGAATAGATGAATAGATGAATAGATGAATCAACAACTGAATGAATGGATAGATGAATAGATAGATGAATTGTCGAACTGGGATGAATAAATGAATAGGAACAGAGTGAGATGAATGAATAGATAGATGAATAAAATAGATTGATAGATGAATCAACAAACTGGGATAGATAGATAGATACATAGATAGATAGATAGATAGAAAGATAGATAGATAGATAGATTGATAGATAGATTGTCAGACTGGGATAGATAAATAAATAGATAGATAGATAGATGAATGAATGAATGAATAGATAGATAGATAGATCAACAGACTGAGATAGATAGATAGATAGATAGATTCTATTTTTGTCTCTGGCATAAAATACAGCCGTCGACTAATATAAGGATCGACTTATATCCGGGTCGACTTATATAAGGATTTGCTTTCATTCACTTCGTCCTGTATACGACTATATATTTTAGTATTAATAAAGTGGTTAGCCTCTCGTATCCGAGTATGACCGTCTACCCGGGCGGCTAGCCAATCCCTTTTGCAGACCCCTGCCCAGGCACATTATATTTGTTCAACTGCCACTTGATTCTGCAACGCTTGTGAATCGAGCTTAGTTATAATTTCTGGGTGGGATCGCCTTACCTGGTGGGACCAACCCCCTCTAAACATGGGTAGCACGTTAAACCCTCCCGATTACAACCATCGACGTTTCCCCGAACTCTTCTGTCTCCCCCATGCCGCATTCGGTGATCGCCTTCCACTCCAGGTCGAACAGCATCAAGTCACCTTCTGACAAGTTTCGAACCCAGATCTCATGCTCGGAAATTGAACCTTCTCACCACTCGGCCACATGCTCGATACACCGTATATTTAGAACGAAAGCGGTCAGGCCTCTCCACAGCTTCTTTTTCTGTATTACGAATATTTTTCTTTTTTTTTTTTCTCCATTTCTTTTGTATTTTGAGTTTTTCTTTTCCAAAACCAACGAAATGAAGAATTCTTTATTTGGGAAAAGAATTCCCAATAATCCATGCCATTTCGGATATTCGATATTTGTACAATAATTGAGTATTTCTTTCTTTCTTTCTTTCTTTCTTTTTCTTTCTTTCCTTCTTTTTCTTTCTTTCTTTCTTAGATTTCATAATCTGGATGAGACTTTTCGTTTTATTTTTCTATGCGTCTTTGAATTCGTTTCATATTTTCGATCTTCTCTCACTACATTAGCGAAATGAGAGTTTCTCAACCTTTTTAAGCAACGGCACACCTAATAGCAAACGAAAATATCACGACCACATTTCGCATATTTTTTAAAAGGTATACATTTATATGTTATGAAATATAAGCATAAATTTAAAAAACAAATCACGGCATATCGTCGTGTTTACTCGATGTCGCGACCCTCAAAAATGATTTCATCATATATCTCGTGTATCATGCGAGTTACCTTTTTTGACAGACTATTGAAAATTACTATAGACTAATCTCTTTTCCTTTATCTCTTTATCCCATCTTCGAGTTAAATAAGTTCAAAAAGTAAAAGAGAAAGATAAAAGTATCGTTAGTAACGCTATACTCGTTACGTAAACACGTCCAGACATAAACAATCGAACGAGAAACAGTTAAACATCTTAAAGAATGGAAAAAATACATATTTGCTAGGGTTTGTATTTTATAAGACGATTATTAATATGTGAATATTACACGCTTTATTATTGGGCAAAGTTAAGTAAAACATAAGTTTTATCTAAATCAGGTTTATTTTAAATCCAGCTGTACTTTTTGACTACATTAAATGGATTAGAAAATCAATCGAATATATTCCCCGCATATATCAAGCTCTTCTAGTATTTCAAGTAGCTCTTAACTTATCAAATGTTTTTTTGTGTATTCTATGAATAAAACGTATAAACCTTTCTAAATCTGTATTGCATTCTTATCATAGAAGCAGAATTAGTTCTGTTAAATTGCAGCAAAGATGCATAAAGTATTGGACATTCCCAAATGTCCTTGTTTCGTCAACTGTAACATTAAGAATGACGATATTTCTGACGGGTCGATCTGTGCCGTTAAATAGTGTCGTCAAATTTATGATAGATTTGATAAAATGAGGCGCGCCATATATTAGTTGTACCGTTCAGTGGCTGGTGTACATCATTTGAGAAAGATTAAAATATCCTGGTCGCTGTCAAACAAATATATATATATATATATATATATATATATATATATATATATATATATATATATATCTCCAGTGATATAAAAGTATTGGATACATGTTATTTTCTGTTATAACTCTAGTTTATGTTCGCCATTTTGTCTGATATTTGGTAAAGCAATATCTCGTAAAAAGTTATTTTTAGTTGGATGTCTCAAGGAAAATTAAAAACTCATGATTGAATCCATTTTTTTTTTATCAAAGTTCAAAATTACATCAATTTAATATTTTGTTGCGTCGCCTCTGTTTTTGTTTCACTGCTTTCAATCGCTTTTATTGTTGGCCACAAGTTTTCCACACTGATCCACCGTTACTTTTCCCCATTCTTCCTTGCATAATTCTTCTAATTGCTTGATATTTTGTGGATTCCGCTTATGAACCTTCAAAGTATCTCACAAATTCTCAATTGGATTCAAGTCAGAGACTGATTGGCCAATTGAGAGCATTTACTATCCATTATTTTCAAACCATTCCTTTGTAAGTTTTGCGGTATGTTTGGAATCATTGTCGTGTTGAAGCACGAAATTCTGACCATGTCCTAAAGAAGTTGCAGATTTCTGAAGGTTCTTCTAGAATCTCCTGTACATGCTACCATTCATTCTACCATGGATAACTTGCATAACTCACCAGTGCCCTTGGATGAAAAGCATCCCCCATATCATAATGGAAGCACCCCAAACTTAACTGTGGGGATGGTATTGTGCTTGTTGAAGGCAGTGCCATTTTTTCGTCAAACACTTGTCGCTGTGTTCCTTCCGAATAGTTCAACTTTCGTTTCATCCGACCAGATTACCTTTTCCCAAAACTGCATACCTTTCTTTTCATAAGTTTCGACAAACTTTAATCAGTCTTTGACATGTTTGGTTTTCAGTAAAGGTACTTTTCTTGGCGATCTTGAATGAAAGCCTGTACGATATAGAGCTCTGCTAATGGTATCCTTACTTACATTAATTCCAGCCCCCTCAAGATCAGTTTTAATTTCAGAATGAGGTATGAAGGGTTTTTTTTTTTGCACATTTCTGCTGATCCACCTTGAAGTACTCTCATTTATTTTTCTCGATCTTCCATTTCTTGGAAGGTTTGCTGTACCATCGCCATACTTCTTATACTTTCTGATGATATTTCCTACTGTACTTAGTGCTTGATTCATTTCTTTGCTAATTTTTCGGTAACCTTGTCCTCCTTTGTGACGTTCAATGACGTTCAATCTCGCATATCTCTGGATAATTCTTTAGTTTTTGCCATTTTTAATCCTTGAATTGCAGAATGCACATCAAAGAGTCAGATGATTTAGTAGCACTATCTTGTAAACAATTGTGTGCTTCTCTGATTGGTCAGAGATAACATTCCGGTACAATACAAATTTGAATATTTAAAGTCTTTTAAAATACAAAGTTTCGATTGGAAATTTGAAAAAAGTGTCATGTATCCAATACTTTTGAACAGGGAAATTTTGAACTTTGATAAAAAAAATGGATTCAACCATGAGTTTTTAATTTTCCTTCCACATACAACTAAAGCAACTTTACGAGATATTACTTACCAAATATCAGGCAAAATGGCGAACATAAATTAGAGTACCACCACACACGAGTACAAATATATAACATGTGACAGAGAATAAAAAAATACGTACAGACGTATATGTACACACATTCGTCACTACAGATAGAAACATATAAAAGTATACCTACGCACGAACATATACATAAACATATACCCATATACATATATATACCTATATATACACATATATATATATACATACATACACCCATACGCATATGTATATATAGACACATAAAATAAATATAAATATATCAACCTACACAGCAATATAAGTAAAATATATATATATATATATATATATATATATATAAAAGAAAAATATACTGAAAAACAAACAAAATCCTAATATGCGATTATTAACTAACATAGACCATATACAATTCAACATGAAAAAGACGATAGACATAAAAGCAATACCAATCCAAACAGATAACATTAAATCAGCATAATCTGCATATTAGGATTTTTGTTTGTTTTTTCAGTATATTTTCTTAATACTGTCGGGTCTATATCCATATATTTGCTTATATATATATATATATATATATATATATATATATATATATATATATATATATATATATATATATATATATATATAGATATATATAAATATATATATATATATATAATATATATAGAAAACATAAATATGCATATATATATATATAATACATATATATAAACATATATATATATGTGTATATATATATATATATATAAACACACACACACACACATATATATATATATATATATATATATATATATATATATAAACCTACACATTATCTTAGGACTATAAAGGCCGTACAAGATTAAAATGCAACGAGACACAACTGTTGATTATTAAATCTAGATGCAATTATAAAACCGTTATCAAACAAAAGTAGATTTTAGTTAGCATTGATGATATATTCCAAGACACGAAGATATACAGATATATATATATATATACAAAGATATACATACAGTCATATATATATGTATATATATATATATATGTGTGTGTATACATGCACATATACATATATACAAACACACAAATATATATACATATATATATATATATATATTTAGACATACACACATGTAGATACGTACCTAAGTTTACATACGCATACATATACAAGCACATAAACATATAAATAAGCATATATATAACAGGTATAAATACAAACATATATATATATATATATATATATATATATATATATATATATATATATAACAAACATATAACTACAGATACAGATATATTCATATATATACACAAACACATAAACATACACGCATTCAACTATACATATATATATATATATATATATATATATATATATATATATATATACCCACACCCACATACACATACACAAGTACACGCAAATACAAATATATACATACACACACACACACACACACACATATATATATATAAATATATATTATAAAAATTCATATACATATATATACATCTATCACCAAAAATATACAGATATGTGCAGACCCAAGCAATACAATATACGTATACCAACATATATTTACATCGACATGAGGACCATCAGGTAATAAATGAAATAACCCACTAAACTTACAATAACATAGCCTTATCGTCGATAGTATTACGTATTTCTACCCCTATAGTAAGTTAAATTTATAGCTGTATTGAGCACTCTTTTAAGAATAGTATATTTTGGTTATTGGAATTTATTCCGTATGCACCAATCTTATACTTTATAGAGACATTATCAAATATCCAAAGTTGCGTTGAAATAACGAACGATATCTTACAAAAGCGAAGCAAAGTATTAAGAAACATGAAAATGTCATTAAAAACATAGTAAAACTGTGCAGAAATGCTATGTAATATCAATTCTACATATCAGAGAATGGTGGGCGTTTTCACTGGAGAGATAACTTTAAGCAACAGTGATGTAGTTCTACAGAAAGATTCTGAGAATAAGATGGATGGAGCATGTGAACAATTAGGAAGTTTTAATAAAAATGAAAACAAAAAGTGTGTATTCTTCATAGAATAAGAAAGAGAGTTGAAATTTCCGGAACACATAATTAAGAAAGAAGACTTGTAGAATATGACACTTACAGGACATATTGAAGGTGGACTGAGGAAAACATCGAGTAACCTACCTAAATAAGTTGTATAAATGTATGGAAGAACAGTAATTGGGAGAGATAGTAAGGAGACAAACATTAATTAGAAATACGAAGCATAAGATATTGTGAAAAGTTATGATCATCCATATTCTGGGAGTAATGAGGTATCTGTAGAATGTGTAGGCAATGATAAGATTTACTGAAAACTATATTGGCTTTAAATGCTGATGTCACAAAAAATAAAATCTAGATAATTAATAGTTTCTTTCTGTCAGAATTTACCATGTGAATTTATATTTAATTACAAGAGAGAATAGAGAGTTTAATAAATCCTACCAGTGATATCACAACTAATAATAATAATCCATCATTAGAAAACAAAATATATTTACAAAAAAAAAACTGCAAAAGACTCTTTATTTAGTAGTAGAGTTTAAATCTCGATACAATTCGTTATCTCGCGTTGAGGCAAAATGAACAATAACGTTTATCAGCGAGATTGAATTGTGACGTTGATACAAAAACCGCTGAACATTTACGGAATGTTTTTAAAATTACAAATAACTGTGAGTAGGAAAATGAAACCGCAAATGTAATTGTCAAAATAATTAAAAAGAAGGCGTGTAAAAAAATCATTGCAAAGATAAAACTAATTTTATCAATTAGGGCTTTCCTTATTTAGGCTTTTGGGAAAATGAAATAAAATCGAGAAGTAAAATAATAATGAATAAGAAGAAGAAGAAAAAGAAAAAAAGAAAAACATTTTCCCGTGCTACCAAGAGTAAAAAGACCGGAAATATGTTTACTGTACTTGGCTTCGTCAAACGCCGTGATGCGGCGCTGGTTAAGTTTATAAAAAGACAAACATCTTCCTGCTTCACTCTCTTTTGCTTCCATATGGAAAAGACATAAAAATACGGATCCGTTCGATAGTTTATTGACGACTGAACTCCCATTCAACTTTCCAACGACAGCGTTCAGAAGTGTCTCATGAAGTAAGTACTTTGGTCGTTCTAACTCAGCGCAAGACTGACTTGAGCGCGATCATCTTAAGTATTCTTCAGTATCTGTCTTAATGTAAATAGTGTTAAAAATTCTTATACTTACTTCCCGTAACCAAGAATAAGAAAACAGTTATACCCAAGAGACATTGACAAATTTGTTTAACTACAGTTTATATAAAAAGGCAGAATTATAGAAACTATGTTGATTATTGTGGCGTCTGGAGATTTGCTCGATTCGGAAGTAACAGCTGTGTACAACCGGAAGTCCCAGAAATCATAAAAAATGCGGACCGAGCCCTATTCGCTCTCTTTCCTATTTTTCATTTTCATCGGCCTCTACCTTCAAGTCCAGCTCTAAGGTCTACTCATACGTTTGCTGTAGAAGGCACATGACCTTTTCTAGCAGCTTGAATTCAGATTTCTCGTTCCTCTCCTGGGAACCGGCGGAGAAATATTCTTTCGAGACATCTTCCCAAACAAATAATACATACAACATTTGCTGCATGCGACTTGTACAAGTCCCCGCAGTTTCACATTAAGATTTCTCGTTCCTTTTGTTTTTGTTCTTTGGGAACCAGAAGAGAAATCTCTCTCCACAAAACATCTACTTCAGAACTTAACTGGGAAATAGTGGTATTTTGCAGAGTGGGGGAGTAGGCTCCCCCACTCTGCAAAATACCACTATTTCGCACTCTCTTTTTTAACCATAAATAAAGGCTTTGAAACGGTTATTTCGAGCTGTGGGTTTTGTTCATTCCAGTTTCACTGCCGAGAACACACGCAGCCGGGCAAAATTCCTACAGAATAATTGATCCGTAGTAGAAACCCATGTTTTTGTCTGCTTCTTCTTAATTGTTCACATGAACACGCATATACCTAGACACCAACCTTTTTGAAACTATTGTGTCAAAGCATAATCGTCTGCAAAATATTGGCTAAATTATTGTGAAATCATTAATGCCACCCATCAGAAAAATCGTAGAATCATTAATGAAACTAGATGGAGTTCTTCTAACGTCGGCAGGTCCCATATAACGAATTTTTAAACGCGACTTTCACATCTAATCTTGTGATTCTATTAAACTTTATTATTCAGGCAGATGGAAAGAAGATAGACAGGGAAAAAATCAATAAACGATTTTCAAATTTCACAGGGTGAAGATAGCCAGAAAATATATGTTGGAAATTAAAATAAAAATAAACATTTTGTT
This sequence comes from Acanthosepion pharaonis, assembly GCA_903632075.3. Classification (NCBI taxonomy): domain Eukaryota; kingdom Metazoa; phylum Mollusca; class Cephalopoda; order Sepiida; family Sepiidae; genus Acanthosepion; species Acanthosepion pharaonis. Next base: position 8,222 of record CAHIKZ030000071.1, read on the forward strand.
ATATTTTCGTATGTACACTTATTTTGTAGATACGTTGTAATTTATTTATAAATTAAAAAAAAATATTTCAAAATATTAGCAGACGTCTAGTTTTGCTAGTTTAATGATTTTTATTCAGATATTTTATCGTTTTTGTGTTGATTTTTTTTTTGTATATTAACAGGAAAAGAAAGGAAAAGATGATTAATTGGTTTATTTTGGCCATGTAGGGTCTTCTTGTGCGTATGCAAATTAACTCGTTTGAGATTAGCCACGCTTTGAAATGTGCTCATAAAAAAGCGAGTAATGCCTTTAAATATATATATATATATATATATATATATATATATATATATATATATATATATATATTGTGTGTATTTAGGCAGCATCATTCATGCACGTTTCATTAAATAATATAGTGAAGTGTTGTCTATTTATTTTATGTAATTTTTTTTCGTAACGTCTGATAAGTTTAATAACATTATCGTTGAACGAAGAAAGAAATTCACAATATTGATCCATATTTTTTAATACAATCTAAGCTTTCGGCTTACATAAGCCGTTATCAAAGATGTCAATTACAATATATTAAGCAATATACGGACAAGACAGTGATGATAGTCTGTCATTGTTTACATAGATGATTTCTAAGCAACGATAAACATGTGCATATAAGACGCTAGAAGCGAAAATTGGTTTATACCAACGGCTTCCCATACTTCATACATCTCCAATTCACTCTCGTGTGGTCATGTGTGACGTCATGAGATACGGTGCGATTTTCGCTTCCAGCGTCTTATATGCATCAATATTGTGAATTTCTTTCTTCGTTCAATGATAATGTTATTAAACTTATCAGACGTTACGAAAAAAATGTACATAAGATAAATAGATAGCACATGTCTATATTATTTAATGAAACGTGTATGAATATATATATATATATATATATATATATATATATATATATATATATATATATGTATGTATATTTTGCATCGGCCAACGGGCCTTGGTCAGCACCTTTCGGCAGATGGGAAACTGACGCCATCATCCTTTCTTTCCTCAATTCAAGAAGGTTCCAGCACCACAACAACGAAAAACGCAGAACGAAGCGAAAGATCTCCCCACGAAGTATGTGGTTTTGTTTGCCAGAATTTTACCTTTTTAAATATCCGGTAGAGTAAGCCGAGATGTTAAAGGGTTAAATTAAATGTAAACCCTGTTATTAATACGACCTTAGGAAATTTTTATATAAAAATACAACGGCTCAGATGAAAATAACTGTGATATCCTTTTCGTTCTCTTAGTAAAGCACAACAATCACTTTCTAACATGTTTGATGTTAAATGATTGGGAAAAAATCCCGTAACACTTGAACCCATTATTAGTGTAATTCAATTACAGACAAATCTCTTATTTATTTTTGGACCGCCCGTCAAAGAGATTCGGACAAAATCTGCAGGAAAATAAATCGAATCTGCAGAAAAAAAAAAAATACTTCAAAATCGTCAGCGATGTATTTCAAAATTTGCGGGCTTAGCGGAACAAGTCGTATTAGTTCTCAAAGTGACCGCTTGGTGGCGATGGCGAGCCTTTCAATTGTAAACAAAGACGAGTGTACAGTATAAAATGTCGGATATATGAGAAAGTAGCCCTGAGAAATATTTTATTTTTGTTATTTTCATTAACATATCTATCAGGTCATCCCATAAGTTCTGTCCGAATTTTAACTTTTTGTTAAAATGAACGAAATTTAAAGAGTATTTTATAATGTCTAATGGAGCTGAACATTATTTTTATGTTTAGATGCATTTAAACTGATCAAATTTTATTTCAGAGAACAATAAAATTAAATTTTGTTTGATTAAAATCATGCTAACATGGAAGTACCCAAAAATCATTTGAGGCACATAATGCTTTATGATTTCAAGAAAGGAAACTCAGCAGCCGAAGCAGCTAGAAACATTCACTCAGTTTATGGAGAGGAATGTGTGAATGAAAGAACTTGCAGAAGATGGTTTGCAAAATTCACAGGTGGAGATTTCACCCTTGAAGATGAAGATCGAACCGGACGTCCAGTTGAGTTTGATGAAAAGCTTCTTGAAGCAGCCCTTGAAGAAAATCCTGCTTTATCAGTTGTGTAATTGGCAGTGGTTCTCAGTTCAAACCATACAACTGTTCATCGTCATCTTCAACAACTTGGAAACGTTCCTAAACTTGGAAAATGGGTGCCTCATGAATTGTCTGAAAACAACCTCAAATCCCGTGTTGACATCTGCTCTTCTCTCCATTCTCGCCAACTTGTTTCACCTTTTTTGGATAGACTTGTGACTGGCGACGAGAAATGGATCTTTTATCGAAATGTTAAGCGTCGTAGACAGTGGCTTGGTAAAGGGGAAGGACCCCGGCCACAGCCGAGAAGGGAACTTCATGGACAAAAGGTACTTCTTTCAATCTGGTGTGATCGCCAAAGAATAATCCACTTTGAATTCTTACCACTTAATGCAACAATTAATGCTCAAATATACTGTCACAATTACAACGTTTGAACCAAGCTTTGTGGAAAAAAAGACCTGCTCTAGTGAATCGAAAAGGGGTGATGTTTCATCAGGGCAATGCGCGACCCCACACAGCAAGAATCACGTGACAAAAGATCGAAGAACTTGGTTGGGAGAAAATTCCTCATCCACCTTATTCTCCTGATCTTGCTTTTTCAGACTACCATTTGTTTCGTAGCTTACAGAATCATTTGGAAGAAACAGCTTTTGTAACATAGGGAGAAGTTAAAACTGACATTTGTGAGTTCTTTGAATCAAAGCCAAAAGAATTTTACAGTAATGGAATTTGTAAGCTTGTTAATAGATGGAAGGAAGTTATAGATAATCATGGAAAATACATTGTTGATTGAATCTGTAATTAAATTTAACATTTGGTCACTTGTTTTCTTTATTCAAAATTCGCACAGCACTTATGGGATGACCTGATACATTAAGTATATATTCATTTATGCCATTTATACATTTTTATAGTATTTACATTATGATCATAACTACTGTTAGTTATTTTATAAAATAATCCCTTCCCATCTAGAAACAATCGGCTTTAAGGGATCACCTCTTCTCTTTATTAAACCTTTGATGAGAGGCTTGTCTTTACTATTCGTTTTTGTCTACATAGAAATGTTGTTTATATTGTAAATAAAGTTTCTCTTTCTTATTTTTTAGAGACACCTAGCGTTTGTTTCCATCGCTGTCTTGTTTAAATTGTTAATCTTCATATCAAACTTGTCGTTTGTTCCCGAATCGGAGGAATTTCACGATAATCCACTACAATCCCCCCCTTTGTTGTTTCTAGTATTATCGTTCCGTAAACGTAAGGTGTAAACTTCCAATTTATTTTTTCGATACGTTCATTTCCAGTCGTCATTATGAATAGTGTGAATAAAACACGAAATAATATATATTAGGTTGGTGCAAAAATAATGACGTAATAATGTCGTTTTTGACGTTAAAAAATACGTCAAAAACGACATTCTTACGTCATTATTTTTGCACCAACCTAATAGTTATGTTTTAAGTTTGAATTTAATATGTCTGTGAATTTTTTTCTTTTTCTTGTCTGGCATTTGAATCGTTAACTAAAGCCTCTTGTTTGAATATAACTTTGATGCATCTCATGTCTGGAAAGCCGAGTGGATAAAAAAGAAAACTATTTTCGGAATACAGGTGATAATCTAAATATTTCCCAGTAGAGTTTAACTACAGAAGATACACAGGGGTGCGCTGGCCGAAAAGGATATTATTTTGTGGAACCAACAACAGAAAAGTAAGTGCAAAAGCTTAAAGGATATTTAAGCAGAGTCTAAGCTTTTTCTTCTATCAAAACGCCATCGAAGAAGAAGCAAGATAAGTCCAAGATATTCCAACATACTCTCGTTAAATATTGACTTTATCCAATCTCCCAACTCTTAGCATTTTCTTTTCTTTCCTCTATCATTATTTCCAAATATACATTTTGTCACCCACCACGTATATGATGCTTAAGTAAGATATCTATGCTCACTGACCAGTGTTTGTATTTTTTTATTGAAAAAGTAAATATACACAGAATATAAGAAAATATACGTAGAAATTCAAAAGTCACTGGAACAATGAATGCGGTATTTATATTCCAAATGAGATCTGAATGAGCAATACAAATTGTTGTGGATTCCGAGATGAAATTTGGTCCCCAATGAATGACAAACGCAGGAATGAAATATAACAAATAAATGGATTTACACAATAATAAAATTGGTAATACGGTTAGTAGATCCAGAAACGCGGTTAGTAGCAATAATAATATATATATACAGTCTGGTAATTCCGGTGTCGAAGTAGAACTTCCTTAGAGTCTACGTGCTTGTAATGAGACTTCTACAAGTTTTTTTTTTTCACACGATAAGTTGACTCCAACTCAATCACAATCAGGCTGTTACTTCTGACTGACTCTTTATATTTAACGGCAGCAGTGTTGCTACACTGGTCAATCCACCATTTTATAAAAAAGGGGTGCAATTTATATCAAAAATGCCAAACAAAGTCTACTTATGTTTATGTCAAAGAATAAAATATTTTAAGAATTATTTTAACTGCTAGGTGAGCTTGATTTATTTGGAAAGAATGTTAGAACAATCTAGAAATCAGAATGGAATTAAACTACAGTTTGCAAGCAGACAGAAAATGAATTCAGTAAATACGCAAAAATAGAAAGAGTTAACAAAGAATGATCATAAAATAAATGATTCAGAAAATAAATATTTATGATCACATTTAAGCCATCAGGGTCTTAGAATTATCATATTCTATGCAGAAAGACGGTGCCCAAATTTCCAGGAGTTTTCTCGTTTTGACTGGTTACCAAAAATGGCTATAGAAATTAATCTGTAATTTAATTTTTATTAGGGGGAGAAGAAGAGGAGTGCATCTTAAAAAGGGAATTAGCAAATAAAACAAATCAGGTTTTTTTTAGGTTTTCATTTTTATTGTTTTTATTTATCTATTTACCTTCTGTTTATCCTTTTGTTCTTGACAGATCCAGAGGCGGATAAATAACTTTTATCATTGGTAAATTTGGCACACATTTAAGAAGAAAAACATTTCAACAAACGCTCCGTAATCTCTCTGTCTTTTTTAAAATAAATGAAAATTTCCGAGGAATGCATTCGCTCACCCCAAACAAATAAATCAAGCGCACTACGACACAAGGGGCATCACGTAAAAGAGAATAAAAAAATACTTTTTAAATGTGGCCGAAACTCTTGGACAGGAAACAAGCTTCATAAATCTCACCTCCCTGTTCAAAAGATCCTGTAGAACACTTTTCCCAGTCCTATTGAGGAAAAATAAATAAATAGTAAATAATCTCAACTATTCAAATGTAATGTCAGAGACATTCCAGTTACCTTGAGTTGAATTAGGTTTTCTCCTCATCCTTTCAAGAGATAAACCTATACTCCTGTTCCAAATCTTCTGCAACCCCTGCATCCTAGTGGCTTCACGTCATGCTCAACAGAAATTTAAAAAAACTGGATGTTATGGAATTCGAGCTGGCAGCTAGAACAGATGTAAAACCGAGCTGATAGTAAGATGACACAATGTTGAAAAGACACGGTCTTTAAACTACACGAACCCTCAGAGGTGTAAATGGATCAAGAAGAAAAGACTAAACACAAATTGCAAGAAGACAGAATGCGGGCTTGTCAGCAAAGGGAACGGCCCAACAGGCAAATTGTAAGCAAACTGAAAAAGGATCAAATCTAAATGCAAAATACGAATTTGAGTTACTAAAATCAATTTTTTTTTTTACAAAAATTGAAATCTAGGAAATATTTTTAGAGAGGATGGAAAATATGGCACTGAAATCCGAAGTCGCAAATTATAGATTTTTCCCTTTATAAAAGCAAATTCAATGTATTAAGAAACAGGAAATTTTCATCATTGAACCAAGAAAAGTCCTGAACTGTACTTCTAATATCGGTCCTCCTATACCTAAAAATGAATGTTTTATTAATCTTGTCACAGATGAAGAAAAAAACTAAAGGCAACAAAAGACTAAAGCAGAGGATACCATAGAATGAAATTTTAAACAACGACTTTGTTTTAGAAAAAGGAAATGATAAAAGACACATGTACCCTGCATCGAGGAAGAGACTCTATCAAATGACTCTCAATGAGGAAGTCCTATGTTGGCAAATTTAACACAGATTGCAAGAGGGACAATTTTAAAACAGCGTATAAAAAAAATAATGAACTGTAGGTGGATGTTAATTTAATTTTGGCGAGATAACAAAAAGACAAACATTGCTCAGAGATAAAAGATTTTTTTTTTTTGTCAAGACTTTGATTTTTGACATCCTCAAGTGACACCAGAAAAAGTTTTTTTGCACGGAGAATGCAAGCCATTTGATTTGACTGAAAAGAAATAATTGTCTGAAGAAATGATCCCCAGAAGAAAAAGAATACATTGACAGGTAGTCAACCAATTGAAGCAGAAGATGGAGTCTCACTTCTTTAGGCCGGTGGGGTAGTACGCAGTAAAATCCCTCGAGGGGCAGACCCCCCCCCCCGCGAAATAGAGCGCATTACCTCCGGATGATTCCAAGAACTTCCTGGTATCCAGTGTACAGATCGATTAGCAGCACATTTAGTAGAAGTTTTTTTTTTTAGGTTTTCAAATTCATCTATCTATTTATTTATTTACTTAAATCTATCTATCTATCTATCTAGCAGATTTATCTAAATCTTTTTCATTATAAATTTACGTCTATTTCAAGTAGGGAATGTTTGAGAATATTTATTTTCTTTCTTTTTCGTTCAAGTCAAACCAAAGTGGTAATCGCCACAGAGAACCGTCGAGAACTTTCGGATAATGGCAAAATAATAGAAAGAAAAAAAAATCAATAGGTTGAGAAAGAAAGAAAGAAAGAAAGAAAGAAAGAAAGAAAGAAAGAAATTAATGAGAGAAGAAACTGTGGAGAGAAATGATGGAAAGAAAGAAACAAAGTAATGAGGGAAAAAGAATGATAGAAGCGAGAGATCAAAAAGGAAATGGAAAAAAAAAGAAGGAATGAAAGAAGGAATTGATGGGACAAGGATGGAAGGAAAGAATGTAAGAAGAAGGAAAGAAAAAGTGAAGAAAGTAATGGAAGGAGCAAAGCGAAAAGAAATTAAAAAAAAAGGAAGCGATGGATCATGGGAAGGAATGAAGGAAAGGAGGCGGGAGAAAAGTAAGGAAATAAAGAAAAACAAAGAAATATGAGTGAAGAAAAGAATATAAGACAAGGAAAGAAAAACGGACAGAAGGAAGAGAGAAGACAAAAAACGAGGAAAAACAGCGATGGAACAATGGATGAATGAAAGAAGCAAAGAAAGAAGTATGGAAGGAAGCGAGGTGACAAAAAATAAAGGAAGTGAGAAAGGAAGGATTCGGAATGAAAAAACGAACAAGAAGAAAGATGGAACTAGAAAAAGAAAGAATAAAGGAAGCCATGGAAAAAAAAAGAATGAAAAACGAAAGAAAGAAAGAAAGCTATGAAACGAGGAAACAAGAAATTAAGACTTTTCGAAGTATGAAGTTTTTTTTAATTGACTGTTGATCAACATTTACAGTCAAAATGGCTGACTGGAAGCACAAATTTTGAATAGCTTGACTGAATTTTATCTTCTTATTATCACAATCGATAAAGTTTATATTTATCCATAAAGGAAATATTATTTAATATGGAACAAAAAAATGATTTAAAGATATAGTGTTAACATATATATATATATATATATATATATATATATATATGAAGAGAAATATACTGAAAAAACAAACAAAAATCCTAATATGCGATTATGCTGTTTTAATGTTTAATGTCAACGTCGGACGTTTCGGTCTAATAGACCATCTTCAGGACATATTCATAAAACATAATTAACATAGACCATATACAATTCAACATGAAAAAGACGATAGACATAAAAACAATACCAATTCAAACAGATAACTGAAATCTTTTATAAGATCAGCGTTCTGTTTAAATATGATCCCGTTGTCGTCACGTGGGCGACGCTGTGAAAACGTATTCCTAAAATTTGAGTATTTTGAATGAAAAACGAAAAGAATTTTATTTTGATCTAAAACTTATATGTACGTTTGTCGAGCATTAATCTTGCTAGAAAAGGGGAAATATTAAAGAAGCCAGGTCTCTATATATATGTGTGTGCGTGTGTGTGTGTGTCTGTGTGTGTGTGTGTTTTAAACAATAAAAAATATTAAAAAAATTAAAATCTTCAGACACATTGGGTTGTATATTAATATTCTTTCGTTTTTATTATTTCAATTAGATTCCTCGACTAGTTTCGGCCAACATGGCCATCATCAGGAGAAAAATATTCTATTTGTTAGTTGAAAAATATTCTATTTGTTAGTGACTGACTTGATGGAGAAAATGAACTTTATCTGTAGTCAAAACAGTCTCTTTTAAGTTGTTATTTATGGTCAAACAATCTCTTTTAAGTTGTTATTTAAGATAAGAGCTGGATGGATTCATGCTGCTCTGAATTCCCTTAGTCGTTTTGACAGTTTTATTGGAAAGTGGGTGTGTCTCTGTTAAGTGTGTGTGTTATTTGGTTCTTAGGAAGTGAGTGAGTATTATGTGTGTAAGTGTGTATATTAGTATGGGTGTGTGTATAAGTGTGAGGCCTCAAAAACTACACAAGTATGTCTGTCTTGTGTGGGTGAAAAATGTAGGTAGGGCCTGATTTGTGGGGGTTATATATTAATTCTATCTATGTTGTTAAGTTTGTGATTAAGGCCATCTGGATGGAGCGTTTTTTAAGCACAGAATCCACTTATCTTCATGGTCTTCTAAAATCTTTCTAATGTTATCTGCTCTGAACTTTTCTATTTTCTCAATTATAGGGAATTTGGCATGGGTTTTAAAATCGTGTTTTTGTAGGCGGAAATGTTGTTCTACAGGTAATAATCTTTTGTGGGGAGCCGACTTCTGTAGTGAAAGGGCCATTCAGAATTTCCTACATATTGTTTCTGGCATAGTGTGCATTCTAGGAGGTAATTTATGTTATGACTTCTACAGTTAGAGTCGTGGTAGATTTTGAAAGTAGATTTAGTACTGAGCTAGTGAATGAATTGGTGTGTCTAATGTGGAACAGCATAAGCTCATTTTGTTGTTACATGGTTGGGAAAATTATGTTTTTTTTGTTTTTGATTTACTACGGGTTATTACCTCTGGTTACTATTTATAATTTCCTTTAGGTCACATATAATTTCCTCAAGGACACATGGCACAGTGGATAAAGGCGTTGGTTAGATCCAGTGACAGACCCAAAGAAGGTGAGTTCAATTCCTGGTTAAGGCCGTGGAGAACTTTCAGAGGGAAAATTAGCAGGAGATATCTGATAACTGACACCCATCAAACATGGCACTTGGAACTAGAACAGTCTACCCCAGTGATCGAAATAAAGGGTTCAGTTCGAAATTCCAACCACCTGAAGAAGGCCGGAGCGTACAACGGCCGAAACGTTGTGACAAATATGGCGACAAAGATGAGGACAATAGTCCGACTAATGTAAATACTATACATAATACCTCATCTCAGAAATATAGACAGAATCTCCATCATTGTATTCACTTTTTGTTAAGACAACTCTTCCTAATCTAAAATTGGAACCGTGAAAGTTGTGGTGGTTTCAAATTTCATTGAATGTGTCGTTCAATTTTATGTTGGCTTTGTGTTTGAATATTATTCTGCTTTCATATCAATAGTCCGAATAATGTAAATTATTAACGGGTTTCGAACCTCGTTCAACAGAGCTAAATCAAGGTTGATAAATAGGTATACATCTTACTTATTATAAAACCCAGGTTGTGTGTGTGTGTGTGTGTGTGTGTGTGTGTGTTCGTTTATATATTGGATCGGATTTCCTACATTTTTCAACCGATTTCAACAAAACTTCACAGGACTACGTAAAATTACCTTGCGGTGGTTCTGACAGTGCCAAAAATTTGAAAAACACAATTGTTTTTGCACAAAATCAATTTGAAAACACGATTAAGAGGCATCACGAGAATGAAAGGGTGACAACTCATATCGAGTTATACTTATTATAAAACCCAGGTTGTTTGTGTGTGTGTGTGTTCGTTTATATATGGGATCGGATTTTCTTACATTTTTCAACCGATTTCAACAAAACTTCACTTTTTTTTTGGCAGGTAGTGTTTCTTACTGTCTTGCAAACTTTTTTCTTTATTTTTACATTCAGAATGCTTTAAAAATTCCATTTACAAGACAACTGTTTATAATAAAATTCTATTCAATCGGTAGACTCATAACGATCGAAAACAATGTTTTTGTTTGAGTTTGACCAATTCGTAAAAAAAAAAAAAAAAAAAAAAAAAAAAACTAATTAAGACATGCGTGTCCGTCAACCTAAAACAATAATCTTTGTCAATTTTATTTTTCAGTCTTTATGATGGTCGATACTTGATCTATCTCTTACTGTTACAACCCCGGGCAACGCCGGGTCTACTGCTAGTCCTCAATAAAAGGAACGGAGAATTTATGAAAGAGAAAAAAAATTAAATGGAAACAAATCTCTTCTGTTTACAGAGAGAAGGTTTCATAAATTGAATGTATGTGGTCTCCGATATTTTTAGGTGTTAATTAGAGTGAGACCTACTCAATATGAAAAACGAGTCCACGGTGAAATTAGCAGCACCATTGCTTTTATTTATAAGATTTTCTGCGATAGATGACCCGTATGTGTTGGTCAGAACATCAGATGTTAAATAAGTAGAGTTCCGGTTTTTTGTAGGCAAGTGTTACATAATCCTAACATCCAGCATTCGAATCGGTCTTCCTATGTAGTCCGAACTGCAACTATATTTAAATAAATAAATCAGAGATCTATTATGGTGAGGTGCACGGACATCATTCCGCATAGAGGCAAGGATAGATGTAGCAGAGAAAACCACACGAATGTTAGCAGAAAAATAGCATTATCGAACTGCCGAAGGAACCCGCTTAGCGTATCTATCACTAATGCTACTTAGCCAAAGAAGACTTAGAGACACAGGACATCTCTGTAAAGAAGCAGGTTAACTCGAATATAAAGATTTTATTATTCAAGGAATTCATAGTAAGTTAATGTCTCATTAAGTCTTCTTAGTGAAGCGATTTCACCATTAATCACATTAGTATTGCTATTTAATTCTTTGTATAAATTGTTTCTTTATGATATAAAATATAAGCTGAATATATATATATATATATGAAGAAAAATATACGGAAAAAACAAACAAAATCCTAATATGCAATTATGCTGTTTTAATGTTAATATAATGTCAACGTCGGACGTTTCGGTCTAGTAGACCATCTTCAGGACATATTCATAAAACATAATTAACATTTGACTATATTTAATTCAACATGAAAAGATGATGGACATACTGTCGGATCTAAAATCCATATATTTGCTTACATATACACACACACACACACACACACATATATATATATATATATATATATTATAATTTTTCCATATAGAGAAAAACAATTTACTATTGACAAAAACAATTTAAATCTCCCCAAGGATACTCGAAAACCTTTTAAGGTTCGATATTACAATCACATATCCTTCTTTACAAATTCAGGCAAACGCAATATGGCATCACTTTTGAAATATGTTTGGAAACTGAAGGAGGAAGAGAAAACACCTAAGGTTAAATGGAAAATCCTAAAACA
>CAHIKZ030000071.1:25000-60000 GCA_903632075.3 Acanthosepion pharaonis
ATTTTGTTTCAACACTACTAGTGTCTTATCAAGTGATGGTGTTGATTGCGAAATAAAGAGCTTTTTTTTTTTAAATACAAAACCAAATCAAACCCACTCAGTAGGGGAAAACTTGTTACGTAACTTATGACAACCAGTCAGAAGAAATGTATATGAAAAAAAAAAAAAAAACGTAACAGTTTATTCTAAATACAAAACCGTTAGATGATTAAAGTTAATGTTAGATTAAACTAGAAATCAATATAAAATAATTAAGTTTTAATTTCGCGGTAAAATTAAAAATTTCAAATTCTAAACTAAACCAAGCATTAGGTTTAGAATAATACAAAGTTTTCAAAAAAAATGGAACGGAGGACAAGAATATATATATATATATATATATATATATATATATATATATATATATATATATATATATATATATATTATTATTATTATTATTATTATTATTATTTTTATTGTTATTATTATTATTAGCTAAGTGCCAATTTATCTGGTAAATCCGATGCTGATGTGAAAAGTAAAAATAAACGCTACAAGCATTAGGCACGAGGAAGTTAGATTATATAGATCACACGACAAGCACATTCGCATCCTAATACGCAAGCACGGAAATACAACTAAACATATATGCACGCAAATATAAGACCTACACAGGAAATAGAAGAGGAAAACGAAAAAAGAAAAGAAAGAAAAGGGAAAGGAAAAGTGAAAAAATTCAGAAAAGGAAAATAAAAGTAAAAATAAAGAATAAAAAAAAAGAATAAAAAGAAAAAGAAGAAGAAAAACGTAAAAAGAAATTACATCCCAAACAATTGTATACACGTCAAACCAAATACAAGCAACCCCCCATCCGTACACATATAAAAATAGACAAACTCACCAAGAATTCAAATAACAATACAATAAGAAATCGACACAAATTACGTATCAAAATATTACATACATGGACAAACATCTAGATAAAAAAAGGTGGGGGGGATCAAATAAAGTTAATAAGGACAAGAAAATAGTGTATGTACGATGAATAAGTAGTTGAAATACACATATTAGATTATAAACAAACTAAATAAAGAAAAGATATGTAAACAGCCACACATATACAATGCATATATATATATATATATATATATATATATATATATATATATATATATATATATATATATATAAAACGGATAACTAAATCCGCAAGATCAAACATAGCACTTACACAACAGTATATAAACAAAAATAAAAACAGGCTGACATACGTACATATACCCAAATATATGCATAAGTACTTATAAATATATGCATAAACACATACAGACAGCCATCAAAAATATAAATTCACAAACATAAACACCAACATATAAACACAAAAAAACTAACAGATAGACATACACGCACAAATACATGCACGTAGAAAAATACACGCATATAAAACAAATGTAGCGTATGTGTATTTATGCATATATTTCTGTATATGTAAGTATATTGATTTTCTCAGCGTAGCTTAGATGCGGCACAAGGCCGAAATTACGGGGCACCCAGTGAGGATCGAACTTACTATTCAGTTGTAACTGTTTTAGCGAGACCAGCTTGCTAACCATTACACCACGCCGAGGTGCCAACAACATTTACCAGCCTGAATTCTGTATATGTAAGTATGTCAGAATGTTTTTTTATGTGTACTTGTTCTGTTTGAATTTGTGGATTTAGTTATCCGTTTTTTTTTTCTATGGTTGTTTAAATGTGTGTGTAAGTATACGTTCTCTTTTCTTTATTTCAGTCAGTTATGTGCCAGTCAGTAGGTTGCTATTTCCAGGTCTGTTCTACTATTTACCCAGAGGGAATTAGCACGTAAGTGAATGCAATGAATTTGAATGGGATTTGAACTCGGCTCTCCGATTCCACAATCCGAGCCGCTATCCATTACTCCACCGTGCCTTTATAACCTGATTCCAACTGCTGATGCATCGGACATACGCTATTTTCTTGCCCTTATTGCTTTTATTTGATTACGCGCCCTTTTTTTTATCTAAAAAGTTATTAATATCCAAAAAGAGACTTTCGCAGAAGCGTCTTTTAAAAATTGCTTCAATTTCGAGTTACTACACATTTCGCTTTTGTTTATCATCACTTGGCTTGATAAAGTCGGATGGCGAAACATGTCGGCAAAGATTACGTACTATATTGTTTATTTTATTCAATTTGTCTTCTCTACAGATTTATTCTGAGAACGTTCACACACACACACACACACGCATATATATATATATATATATATATATATATATATATACAGCAGCTTCATTGAAACATGTTTCATTGAATAAAATAGACATACTGTGTCTACTTATTTTTATAGTGATCCTTTTAAGTTGTCTAATTAGTTTCTTGGTGTAAAGATCAAGGAAGGCGGCGTATTTTTTTTAAGCCAAGTACTTTCGATCTTTGACGAAATCATCTTCAGGAATATATTACAAAGATAAACTTATTGTAACTACGATAAAATCTGCATTCTGTTGTGATTGTGATTTTAAAAAATCACGCGCGAACGCATTCTGTTACAGTTATTTTAGAATTTATCCATTGTAGTCATGGGATTTTTATCTTGTGTTTTGATCTAACCGAGCTGACCAGAGTTTTTTTTTTTTTAGAAATGTAAAATGGCATTAATATACACTTTAATATGCTGTTGCTATATGTATTATGATTTTTAGTTTTACCATGCCAATTTGACACATTTCTACTGTTTTAGAAATTGATGGACCGAAACTATGAAAACAGAAAAAAAGGAAGAAAATAGTTGACTTTATGTTAATCATTTTTTTTTCCTTTTGAAAACAAAATCTTAATCTCAGAATGGTAAAACCACTTTTATTTAAAACAACATCTAATTTCACGAATGAAAACATTTGTTGAAGAAATTTACCGCTCAAATACATTTGATCAAACTTTTCCAACGCCGTCCACATATTTCCGCTTCGTTGCTATACAAAGAATTCTATTAAATTTTGTCTTTTTACTTAAATTACTTAAATTACAAGAAGTTTATAATATATATGTATATGCATGTATACATATATGCATGTAAGCATAGAACACGACTCTAGCCCGGGCTTTACCCTACATTCACTGCATACCGAAAGTTGGAAATATCTCTACTGTCGGGAAACTCTCTAAGCTAATGGAGATTATAAAAAACAAACTTCACACCTAGAAATGAGAATGTAAACCTAATTTTCCCATATTATAAAATAATTATATTTATTCAGGCCATCGCCTGCTCGGTCGAGGTGGGTTGGCAGGTGACACCTGGGATAACTTCTGTTACAGTGTAACCCGGATATAAGAGAATTGTCGGGACCGGAGAAGAAGTCTCTTATATACGGGTTTCTCTTATATCCGGGTTTGGTCTATTTTATATACATTAACACAGGCTCTAATTTGGGACCAGAGAAAATCTCTCTTATATCCGGGTTTCTCTTATATCCGGGTCTCTTATATCCGGGTTACACTGAATGTCGATCTAACAGCTCAGATCTCAACCCGCTACTACCCCTGCTCATCTCCGTCGTATGGCAAGGTTGTCAACCAGAACTAGGTTCTCCCGATCGCCAACTTTAATATAGAACAGCGGCCGAAAATAATCACTGTCCGATTTTTTGTCTCTTGGTCTCCAAATGCCCACTCATTTATGTTTCCGTTCCCCTTAATAAAAGAGAAACAATTGAGATCGGGATAAAATCTCATTTTTCACCTCGACGTGCGTGTTACAACCATACATGCATATATCTACGTATATAGATATAAATGTATGCGTAGATATAGTTTTGCTAACCCTGGAAACTCCCTGTGGCGTAAAGGGACACAACAGCAACACGCTATTTGCGTGTAAGTGAATATGACGAACCCAACTGGAATTGGAACTCAGCTCTCAACTTAACTAACCATCATCCATTACACCATCCGCGATACAAGTTTACAGCACTCGGTATTCCCAACGATCACCCATTTACGTAATGACTACTGACCAAACTCGACGTTGCTTAACTTCGGTGGTCATGCGTAAACCCAAATGATGAACAGGGAATGAGTGCTTCTTTTATAATAAAAATTGGTGGTTCTTATTAATGCAACAGCCACTTAATTTTGGCGACCCATTCAAATACTGTTTATCATGTTATACACGAAATTAATAAGTGTTACTGTGTTCCGTCTGGTTTACTTGTGGGTAAAACAAAGATCAACAGGAATTTCGTTGGAAGATAAAAAAACTGGATCTTTGAAGCGAAAAGATAATTTAGTACGTGATACAGAAACTGGGAATATCATTTCAAAATCTTATTGACAAGTGACACATCGCTGTCGGCAAGGGGAAATATCTATTGTCTTATTTGGCGGGATTCAGCGTCCATTGCTTGACGCATTTCTTAAAACGTAAAATGTTTTTTCAGTGTGTTCATTCAACAGGAAATCACTGGCCACTGATTCATAAAAATATCGTGCTCTTCCTTTGCTGTCAACTATATATATATATATATATATATATAGGCTACGATGGATAAATTGTTGGCATTTTATATTTTAATTTCGCGCATGCGCGTTGTTTGCATTTGATTTTGTCGACTGCACAGTATAGTAAGGTCATTTGGACACTGTCCGTGAGAAAAAGAGCACCGTGACGCCATGAATTTGGAAACGCCATACTGTACTGCTTGACATTCGCACCGGAAGCTCTAATACGAACATTTCAGAGTGTTTGGGTGGGAATCTGAGTACAGTGCAGAGGATTCGGAAAGTGTTGGATGAGTCTAATGGTGATTACGAAGGTAAGCAGCTCGGAAAACTCACTGATCGTTCTGATAAGAAAAGAACTCCCGAATTTGTGTGGGCGTCAGACTCAACATGGAGGCCTACCTTGAGAAAGTAGTGCTGCCCTGGGTCAAGAGGATGGCAGCTGGAAGACCCTTTGTCTGGCAACAGGACTCTGAACCATGCCACACAAGCAGGACAACCCAGTCATAGCTGCCAGACACTTGTTGCAGCACTTACATTTGTCCACCAATCTCTCCAGACTGCAACCCGCTTCGGTTATTATGTGTCGGGTACAGTTGATTGAGAGACCAACAAAATTCCTTGTAACACCAAAGATGAATTGAAGGCAAGGATTATGGCAGCATTCACAAACTTAAACAAGGAGACCGCCCAGAAGAGAAGGAGGAAATTCCGAAGTCGTCTGTCAGTTGTCCTTGAAGCCAATGGCAGTTTTATTGAATAAATTTTCTCTATAATATTTCATAATATTTTTGTGTAATTTTGGTAAAATATATCTGTTAAAATGAGATGTCAGTATTATTTTCATTTTTGCGTAATTTAGACGACAATTCACCCATCGCACCGTGTATATAACAAACTAATCCAA
This sequence comes from Acanthosepion pharaonis, assembly GCA_903632075.3. Classification (NCBI taxonomy): domain Eukaryota; kingdom Metazoa; phylum Mollusca; class Cephalopoda; order Sepiida; family Sepiidae; genus Acanthosepion; species Acanthosepion pharaonis. The sequence continues at coordinate 30,414 of CAHIKZ030000071.1, forward strand.
ACAAATAACAAAGTAAAGAAAGTCAGTAAATAATAATCAAATTAACAAACCACCTACGCACAGTCAAACACAAGAAAACGTAATGACAACTAACAATAAAAGAATCAATAATAAATAAATAATTAAATAACAACGCTATAAATTGCCAAAAAATTTCATTCAGATCCAAAATTATTCCCACTCAATAGCCCCTAGATTAATTCGAAAAGAGCAACCGTTACCGCCCACCAAAATAATCGTTAGAAGAATATAGCAGACTACCCACAATTCAATGCAATAGACGGCCAACAATGAGCTGTATATACAAATAGCCGAGCAAAACATAACACACATGGCCTGACGATTACGTTTAGCATGAAACAAACTGTCGCCTCTCGGTGCTGACATATATGACCACTTTCATATTTACATATGGTCTATTTCTGACATTGAGCGCTTTAATCCATCATGTGAAAACTACATTTTATCATATACTAGCAGTAGAGCCCGGCGTTGCCCAGGGATGTAACAGTAAGAGATAGATCAAGTATCGACCATCATAAAGACTGAAAAATAAAATTGACAAAGTTTATTGTTTAAGGTTGACGGACACGCATGTCTTAATTAGTTTTTTTTTTTTTTGTTTTTTTTTATGAATTGGTCAAACCCAAACTCAAACAAAAACATTGTTTTCAGTCATTATGAGTCTACCGAATGAATAGAATTTTATTATAAACAATTGTCTTGTAAATGGAATTTTTAAAGCATTCTGAATGTAAAAATAAAGAAAAAAGTGTGCAAGACAATAAGAAACACTACCTGCCAAAAATGGCAGGTAGTGTTTCTTATTGTCTTGCAAAGTGAAGTTTTGTTGAAATGGGTTGAAAAATGTAGGAAATCCGATCCTATATATAAACGAACACAAACACACACACAAACAACCAAACTGGGTTTTATAATAAGTATAACTCGATATGAGTTGTCCCCCTTGCATTAATGGCTCTTAATCGTGTTTTCAAATTGATTTCGTGCAAAAACAATTGTGTTTTTCCAATTTTTGGTGCTGTCAGAACCACCGCAAGGTAATTTTACGTAGTCCTGTGAAGTTTTGTTGAAATCAGTTGAAAAATGTATGAAATCCGATCCAATATATAAACGTACAGACACACAAACACACACACACACACAATCTGGGTTTTATAATAAGTATGATATATATATATATATATATATATATATATATTGTAGAATAACAATACAATAAACGACACTTACCGGCGTAAGAGTTCCAGCTAGCGTCCAGCTGGCAGACAAAAATAAAGCAGGTTGTAACTTAATACAAACCCCGCAAACTAACTGAAATTAAGCTGGTATTTATATAGAAATACTTCCACTCAGGTACCAGCAGCCAATCAAAGCCCAAGCAATGGACTATCCCACTTTAGCATAATGAGATGCTCCATTGCACCATAAATAACTCTCTTCCTCAATGTTGAATCAGGCTTCACTCAGCTTGCTCCACAACTGAGTGTTTATATTGACCACGTATTGTTCGACATGGCGCTGCGAACAGGATTTATGACACATGAAAATTGGGAACTCTTCTTCATTGAAGCAGGCATATCCACCGACTCGGCCAAAACTCATGCAACAAGGTTTGCGGACGAGAAGCTGACAATCGAGAGCCTTCAAATGCTGGATCGATCTATGCTTAAGGAGCTGGAGTCACATTAATGGGAGAAGCCCTGTGTATCATTAAGCAGGCTAAGGAATCCGCCACCCAGACAACCCGCATTCAGGCACTAGCAGCCAAGCCTCCTCATCTCAATCTCGAGATGACACCACAGCAATTCAGGAAGTTCCGAATTGACTGGGATGTCTTTACCAAGATGACAAATATGCCAAACTCCCAAGCTAATATCCACCTATACAATTGTGCTGATGAGGCTGTGCAAAACGCCATAATCAACACACACCCTGACTTCTTTACCACTGATCCAGATAATCTACTTGACATGGTAGAAGTGTTGGTCACCCAGAGGTCAAGTCCTATTGTCCATCGCCTTGCTTTTTGCCTCCATGTCTCAGGATGCTGATGAGCCAATACAAAGTTACCTTGTCCGCCCCAGAGCCGTAGCCGTTGATTGTAACTTTACCTGCCCTCGTGTGAACATGACCTGTCTGATGTATACATCAAGGACCAGATCATCCGTGGAATAGCAAATGACACACTCCAGGCTGACCTACTGGCCAAAGCTGGGGCACTTAAATCCTTTGGACAAAATATCCGTCATGCTGAGGCATTTGAATCAGCATTGCGGGACCAAAACCTCAATGGCCAGTGCTTCAGATACAGCTGCTGCTCTGCTATCAACATACCGCAGACAGAAGGGTTCACCACAAGCCAACGAGGCGATCCGTACCAGTACCTATTGCAACTGCAATGTTAAATCAAACCACCAGGCTTGCTTAGGTTGTGGCAGCCACCAGCATGGCTCCTCAGGAACTGAATCACGCCGGCTAAAATGCCCAGCATGGGGACAAACATGTAGTAATTGTGGGAAGCCCAATCACTTATCGAGGGTATGCCGAGCTAAGAAACCAGCTCAAGCGGTCAGGAAAAGCCTAGAGGCTAATGAAGCCGCTATGGACACACTTATCGCCCACATCACATTCAATCAAACGACAGGCACGTATACATCTAAAGACACAGGTCAGATAAGGGAAATTGATGCATATGTTGTTCCATTTTCGCCAAAACGGATTCCAAAGAACGCGCATCGTCACTGCACCTGAAATCCGCGAATATTGGGAAGTGAGGCACCGCCTAAGTGTTGACGACGGGTTAGTGCTCTTAGATCAAAGAATTGTTATCCCCACCTCACAACGCGCAAAAATATTACATAGCCTACATTCTGCACATCAAGGCGAAGTTGGCATGAAGGCACGTGCCAATGAATCTGTCTATTGGCCCGGGATGAATGCTTCAATTCGTAACATTAGAGCAGGTTGTACGTTCTGCTCAAAAATTGCCCTGAGTCAACCAAAAGAGCCAATCAATTTGACACCATCTCCTGATTGGCCATTTCAGCAAATCGTCATGGACATCTTCCATGTTGGAAACCATGGTTACTTAGCATGCGCTGACAGGTTAACGGGCTGGCTGAATCTATACCACTTGAGCCACGGAGAAGCTAATGCCTCAAGGATTATTTCGATTTGCCGAGACATATTTCAAACCTACGGGGCTCCTGAGGAACTCAGCAGTGATGGTGGGCCACCTTCACATCTCTTCCATTCAAGCAATTTTTGCAAGACTGGGCTGTTAAACAAAGGTTATCATCTGCTGGTTACCCACAATCCAATGGTCGAGCAGAGCTCGCTGTCAAAACAGCCAAAAGAATCATAAATGGCAAACACAGGAGCCCAAGGATCGTTGGATAATAACCGTGCAGCAAGAGCCATCCTCCAATACAGGAATACGCCTATTCAAAACATTGGGCTATCCCCTGCTCAACTACTACTCCACCGCCGACTACGTGACTACATACCATCCCACCCCACACTCTATAAGCCACACGCGAAGTGGATAACCGCAGCCCAAAATCGTGAGATAAGTCTGTCCCGGCGGAACGCACGTCTCATAGAGAGATACAACAGAACAGCACACACTTTAAACCCCTTCAAAAGGACAAATAGTGGCACTACAAAGACCAACAACCCGTCGATGGGACACAACAGGTCAGGTCATTGAAATCCTCCCCAACCACCAATACCGTATCAGAGTTGACGGATCAGGTAGAATTACCTTACGAAATCGCCGATTTCTCAGGAAACTGGATACACCAACAATTCCAGTTCCAAGACCTAGTGCCTTACCTGAGATCCCTACACCATTGCCACAAACATTCGACGCTGGAATACCATCAAACACTGCTCAGCCGTCTACAATAACACGGACAAAAACCCTCGGGCATTGTCCAGACTACTTCCACACAACCAGCCAGGTTTGAAGGAACAAATCCCTCCCCAAAGGCCACTACCAACACGCGATGGGGGGAAGGAGATGAAGAATAACAATACAATAAACGACACTTACCGGCGTAAGAGTTCCAGCTAGCGTCCAGCTGGCAGACAAAAATAAAGCAGGTTGTAACTTAATACAAACCCCGCAAACTAACTGAAATTAAGCTGGTATTTATATAGAAATACTTCCACTCAGGTACCAGCAGCCAATCAAAGCCCAAGCAATGAACTATCCCACTTTAGCATAATGAGATGCTCCATTGCACCATAAATAACTCTCTTCCTCAATGTTGAATCAGGCTTCACTCAGCTTGCTCCACAACTGAGTGTTTATATTGACCACGTATTGTTCGACAATATATATATATATATATATATATACATATGATAAAATGTAAAATGAATTCTATATTCAACGCCATCACTTGATAAGACACCAGAAGTCTTGAACCAAAATGTAGTGATTTTATAACATATTTATGTTATAATTTTCGAATAAATAATTATATTTGCTCTACCCGGTATTGAGCACACTTTTTAGAATAGTATTTGTTGGTTACTGGAATTTATTCCGTATACACCAATCCTATACTTGGTATATATAGATATATATATATATATATATATATATATATATATATATATATATATATATATATATGTGTGTGTGTGTGTGTGTGTTTTAATATAAATTTCTGAATGAACGCATGTCCCGGTCTTTTTTCTACGTATGCCTCAAAACCAGCCTTTTTTTTTTTTTTCTATTGGATAAAAGGTTTGTTAACCAGAATAACCACGCCAATAAACGGTGTAAGGCAAATGAAATCTGTTTATATTTAGTTGACGACCGTACAACAAATCAATGTACTCCTTTGGTGGGCGTAACCCTATGCTTTTATAAAGTGACAAGATGACGGCTTCATTACAGATTCCTTCGCGTTAGAGAAGCTGACTTAACCAGATAAGACTGTAGTGTGTGACAACTTGAACATTCAAATATTGTACTGTGTTTTATAGATGTTGCGAAAATATTTAATAAAGTTTTATTTATTTCTTTGTTTAGTGACATATCAACACCTCGTGGGTAATTTAATGCTGAAATTTAATTGCATTACTACTTTCTTTTACAAAAATGTATTACTGGTAATATTTTATTTCAAAAATGTATTGCTGATAATATTTTAAAAGAAAATGAATTGCTCTTATTGTTTTTGTTTTTTGTTTTTTTTCAAAAAATGTATTGTTAGTAACATTTTTTCAAAAATGTAATGCTAATATATATATATATATATTAAATTTATTCCACATCATATTTTTTTCTAAATGAATTGCTGGTAATATTTTTTTCAAAAATGTATTGTTAGTAATATTTTTTTAAAATGTATTGCTGGTAATTTTTTTCAAATTTTTTATTTCAATTTTTTAATTTTCTTTTTACAAACGCGTATAGCCGGTAATTTTGTTTGTATTGTTTTTATTTTTACTATAAAAATGTTTATACTTTCACAGAATTTTAGCCCCAGTTTTGGGGATTAACTATTTGCTCATAGCTGGGACCCTAACAGGTGCTACCACTCCGGGTCAGTGTGGACCTGGGAACAACAGCAATTAAGAGGTTTACCACGCATCACAAAACCTCACGATCATAGTCCTTGCTACCGGATGTAGTTTTTTTTTATCATATGCAAGACGCCAACGAGAATTGATAGGTAAGCTTGGCCTACTTGGAAAGGATATTAGAACAATCTGGAACCTATACTGGCAACAAACCACCTACGTATGTATAGAAAATGAGTTCAGTAGATATACATAAATAGAAAGGGGTGTAAGACAAGGGTGCGTCTTCTCACCGGATTTATTCAATCTATGCAATAAGGCGATTCTGAAAGAATTAGAAGGCGTACCAGGATTCATTTTTGGTGGTCACAATCTTAATAGCATAAAATATACAAATGGTACAGTGTTGATAGCAGACACAGAAAGGAAACTACACGAATCCCTACAGAAGTTAGTGAAGGAAAGCGAGAAGAAAGGACTAATTATCAAGTGCAAGAAGACAAAATGCATGTTCATTAGCAAAAAGAACAAGCTCGAGATGCCAAAACAACAATTTAATATATGGAAAATGTTTCAACAGAGGATAGTAAATGTTACTTTCTAAAAGCTAAACAAAATATTAAGAAACAGGAAAATCTCGTTAGAAACAAAGAAAGTTGTACTGAACTGTCATGCAATATCTAATTTTCATATGGCAGTGAATGCTGCACAATTTCCTCACAGATGAAGAAGAGATTTGAAGCAACGGAAATGTGGTTTTACAGCAGGATGCTGAGAATACCATGGACAGAACGTGTGAGCAACGACGAAGAAAATGGAAACAAAAAGGATACTTAAACTTCACATCAACAAAAGACAGTTGAAATTTATAGAAAAAGTGGGAGCCACGGGATTTATTCCACCTATACAGCGAGGCGATCCTGAAAGAACTAGAAGTCCTACCATGATTCATTATTGGTGAACACAATATTAACACTATAAGATATACAGATGACACAGTGTTTGTAATATCAAAATACTGTACACCATTCCTAGTAAAAAAAGACTGGAAAGGAACAAATGCGCATTAAATATTAGGAGACTAGTTTGACTGTAGTAACTCCTAAAGGAAGGCAAGAAGAAAGGAGTAAACATCAATTCTAAGAATACACAGTGTATGGATGTCAGGAAGAGGGACACGAACTACGAATTGCAGATGGCGAAATGAAGTTCAAGAGTTTAAATATCTAGGTTGTGTTCTAAAAAAATGGGACACTGAAATCTGAAGGCGCATTGGAATAGCGAAAGATGCCTTCCAAAAGCTAAGCAAAGTATGAAGAAACCGGGAAAATTTGCTTAGAAAAAAAAAGAAAAGAATACTATACTGTTATATAATATCAGTCATCCTCTATAGATGTGACTGTTGGACAATCTCCTCAGACATGAAGAAGAGACTTGAGACAACAGAAATTTGGTTCTACAGAAGGATGCTGAGAATATCATGGACTGAACATGTGCGTAACAAAGAAGTTGTAAGGAAAATGGTAACAAAAAGGAAGCGAATATATTTAGAAGCAGAAAGCGAAAGTTTAAATTTGTACGAACCATGATGAAGAAATAATGTTTGGAGAATATGACACTCACAACGCGTAATGAATGCGGAGAGCCAAAGGAAGGCAGTAAGTATTCTGCCTAACGAATTTGTATAATTCGATGACAGAACATGGATTGAAATATTTAACGAAAAGACAATCCTTAAAAGCTATAAATGATAGGAAGCTGTGGAGAGCCATGATCGTCACATAGACGAAGAAAGAAAATATCTGAATAAACATGGAATTTATTAAAAGATTTTACTGTATATGACCGTCGCAGAAGAGTCGATGTGCCATAAAGCCACGCCTAGAATCAGAATCTTGTTCTTAAAGATTATTAAAACTTATAAAATATTACACGTCGAGAATTACAAGAGTCGATATTTCAACTTCGTTCATTTCCTCTCATATAGAACCTTCCATTTAAGAAATATTTCTTCCTTTCAGACGATTAGTAATCAAGATTTTCCTTAAAAGTACACGTAAATGAAACTATTGAATCGATATATGTGACGTAGAAAATTATGGCCCACAGCCAATGTTTTACTTTCGGCAGGCATCAAACAGTGGCGCGAAAACCGACGCATGCGTTCAACTGTAAGAAGGAAGGGAAGAAATTGCATCTATTAACCAATCATCATCCTCTCTTTCTTACTGCTTCTATGTCTTTCATACCCTGAGACAAATTTTCGTCAAGGTTAGAATTTGGGTTAACTTTGATTTATTCGTCTAAAACTACTTGGGAGCTTTTTGAGATGAAATTATTAATTTGGAACACTTGAAATGGTATGTACCATTTAAATATACTTTAGGTACCTCCATAAAATCGCTGAAGAATCAGCATACGGTGATGAAAACGGGCTTCAAACTTAATGAAAACAGTTTTATTGTCAAAATCTTTATGCAAGAATATAAGAGAAAGGATCAAAGTATTTTTTGAATATTTAATTAAATTTTTTGCTCCTTTTTAGAACATGAGAAATTTTGCTTAAAAGTATGTTTTTCTTGCGTCAGCAGTTGTACTAACTTTTAGCATAGCAAATTTTAGCCTCTTTTTGCAGTGACAGACATTAATTTGGAAATTCTTGCAAAAATCAAATAATTGTCGGATTAAAATGAAATTTTCAGGACTTATTTACAAATGAATAAAATTATTTTTTCATTTTTTTATTAGAAAATCTTTGTAAAAATATATATTTTACGTGTTTCATCTCCTTATTTAATTTTATGAAACCTCGAGAAATTCAACGTGATAAATTTTAGTGATTACATTAGTTAAAAGCCGGATTTTTTGAAGAATTTAAGTCTCCGAATTTCTTTTGCAAAGTCAGGTTCTGTCTAACCGAAAATCTGTCCTGAATCGAAAAATAAAAAAACGCAATAAAACTAAGACATTATTTAATTAGAGAAGCCATTAATTGTTTTTATGAATAATGTATATTAAAGACAATATTGTTTGAAGAAAATTAATTTTTTCGATGAAAAATGAATTTTCACAAGATTTGTTTTCATTTTTTACAATTTTAAGTTAAATAATTTATAAAGATTTTAAATCTTTTAAAATTCATTTCCAATATGATAAATCTTAGAAAATATTGCTATCAAGTAAAACTATATTTACCAATCATATATTGTAAAGCTTATTACAATCTCACGTCCCCGAATATTTTAAACAGAATTTCGATTTGTTTTTTATGTGTGATATACGTGTAGAATTTCTAAGTATGGCTGTTTAAACCTATCAAATTTGTAATTAAAAGCTCATGTGTTTTATGATTGTCCAACCCACACTTAGGGGAAAAAACCCTCATATAATCTTTATCGTCTGCTCCACCATACTTAACTATGAATATGTTCGGCTGTCATTCGGCTGTCAATAAATTGATTAACACGTCAGAAAACAAGACCCTGTAGTTAAGAAATATTTGTATACAACATTTTATGCTATAATTAATTAATATTTGTTTCAAATCAGATTAATTTAACTTTAAATTTGCTAATTTTACTCAAATAACGTTTCAGAAATATATATTCTATTTTTACATAATTTTTAAACCGAGATTTAACTTTTGTTTGAAAATGTACCAAAATAGCCGTTTTTTGCGATTTCACTGAAAAAAAATCGATTCCGAGCAATATATTTTCTGTTTGATATACACGACAGAGTATTTTACTTACTGGAAATAGTAAAATTTTAATCCTTTAGCTCTTAATTAAATTTAAAATGAAAGCTGAAATGAAAGCTTTTTCCTTTTTAAAAAATCATTTTAAAAATTAGGTGTACCGAATTAGTGGAGGTAATTAATATCCTTGGATAAGCTTCTTCATCTTCTTCTTCTTCTTCTTCTTCTTCTTCTTCTTCTTCTTCTTCTTCTTCTTCTTCGTTTATATACCGTTCCCCTTCAAGGTCAAAATGATTCTCCTTAACTTTGTAGCTTTAAGTAATCTTTGCCACCATATTATCTCTTTCTTTCTGTTATGCGTCATCTATTTTCGCATGCTCGTTACGCAGCTTATTCGCTGATTTCTTCTGCCTCTATTTTGCCTTCAGTAAACCCTGAAAGTGTCGAATTCTCCAAACCCTCTTTCCTCATTACTTCTAGAAATTTTAACTACTTTCTGATTGTAAATACAAGTGTTTCTTTTTGTATCTATCTTCTTTTATTGTTCGCATATTCCGTCGATGGTATTCTCAGCATCCTTTTGTAGAACCAAATTTTTGTTGGCCCATCTATGAGGAAATTATCTAGCATTCCTTGTCAAATTGTAGGGTGATTAATATTGCATAGCAGTTCAGCACTTTTTTGTTTGTTTCTAATGAAATTTTCCTGATTCTTAATACTTTCTTTAGCTTTTGGAAGCATTTTTCGATATTGCAATGTATCTTCTCATTTCAATGCCACATTTTCCGTCATCTGTTCAAACGCTTCGGAGACATTTCAACTTCTCAACTTGCTTGATTTTGACGTCACCAACTCGTGGCTTGCATCTTTGTCTATTCCTTTTTTAACGGCTATATCGCATCCACGGATGCCCGTCTACAAGGGTGGCTATCTAATCCCTGTTGTCGACGCCTGCTCAGGCACATATGTATCTGTTCAACACCCACAGAGCCCAGTTGCGGTTTATACTGCAATTATAATAAGTGACGTTTACTCTCACTCCAAATCTCGCTGCTCTCCTCCAAGCTTGTTAGTCGTTATCTTCCTTCGCCTCTCTGTAAGTGTCAAATTCTCTAAGCCGTCTTTTCTCATTATGCGTCCCAGAAATTTTATTTAATTTCAGAAAAGGAGTTTTTTGTCTCCATTTTACTTAAAACTTCTTCGTAGTTTACATGTTCCATCCACTTCATTTTTTGCCTTGAGTCTCTTCTTCGCCTGTGCAATTGTCCAGTCATCTCTGTCAAATTGGAGGATTGATATTATATAACTGTTTATTACTCTTTATTTCTAATGAAATTTTCCTGTTTCTTAATACTTTGCTTACGTTTTAGAAGGTATCTTTCGATATTACAATGCACCTCCTCATTTCAGTGCCACATTAAAACGCTTTCCATTTTAATTTCCCCCCTTGTTTGGGTTTGACGTCAACAAATCGTCTCTTGCATTTGTGTCTGTTCCTCTTTCTAACAACTACACACTGTCTGCTGTGATGATTATTACCTGTTTTCCTGTACTCTCTTTTTTTGAAATGTTCCTCCAATTTCCTTTCTGTGTTTGTCATCAACTAACATTTCAGTGAAGATATAACTCATATAGCAAGCTTTTTGATAGTCTGACACAAGGCCAAAAGAACGTGGACAACTTGGGAAGATTGAACTACATTATATGAATCCATCAGATTTAAAAGATTAAACATGGGGACATGATTGATGGCACCAGCTTGGTTGAAGCTAGGCGGAGTGTCCTGTTAATCACTATACAACAGGCACTTGGGTGGAGATTAAACTAGTCAGGCCGTCGAAATACAGTGGTAAAGTTCAAGGTCTTTATAGAAATAATCGCATCATTGCTTGTAAGAGTCACTTGCTCACGTAATTTATAAAAAAATGGGAATAATTTTTTGTTAGACATTTTCTTCCCCCCACGGCCGTATTTATTTTATCCTTCCTCTTTTCCCTTGGCAAGAGAGCCACTTGATTTTGTCTAAAGACAGAATACAACGGCTTCTCTTAAATCTTTGTTTTGTACATATTGTTTTGATATTTTTGTTTTGTTGGGGGGGGGGGTCATACTCTTTCCCTGCTTATTACGTATAGAATTTTGGTGCTAATTAAAATTATCTGTAGATTTTGTAGGTTTCCTGAGTGTATCTGGTATTAGGGTATGTAGAATATTGAATGATGATGGATGAGCTCTTGTAGTGGATGTAACGAGGTAATGGGTAAGATACTATAAGATAGTAACCCACTTCCCCTTTTAGGCCTTGTGCCAAAATTGTATTTTATATGCAATAAATCTTGACAGACGAGTTGCGGTTAATATTCAGTTAATGTGTTAGACTATCCTTATCTTCATTCTTGTTTTGTCATAGACTTTCATATGATTTGTCAATATTTATTAAGTTCCTCATCTTATCTTCATTCTTGTTTTTGTCTAAGATTTCGAGATGACTAATTGCTAATATTCAATGAATATTTTAGACAATCCCCGTTTTCATTATTAGTTTTATATGAGTCTTTAGTTGTTTTCAATATTCAATGAATGTTTTAGATTCGTTACATCTTCATTGGTTTTGGTTTGAGATCTTGTTAATATTCAATGAATCATCTTAGCAGTTCTCATTTTCATTATTACTTTTGTTTAGGTTTTGTGATGAGATGTCAACAAACGTCACCAGCTATCTCCATCTTCATCTTTGTTTTATTAAAGAATTGTGATAAGACGTTAACTTGAATGCTTTTGACTGTTCTCATCTTCATTTATTTTAATGTATGCAATTTTGAGATAAAATGTTTAATATTCAACGAATGTTTTTAACTACGATCTTCTTTAGTGCTGTTTTCTTCTCAGAGATTTGAGATCCATTTTTGTTAATATTCAATGCAGCTTTTGGACTATTGTAAGCTTCTTCTTTTTTAAGCAATTCACCCCAAGCAAAGCGGGAGTGCCACTAGCACGTAAGGGGCTACAGAGGATTGAGAACAAGAGTAAAGAGGCGTGTTTGTGGAAATGATACAGAGAAGGACGGGGAACAAGATCAAGGTATCAGATGTCGATTACACTTTATTATCTGAATATTATAGTTATCGGGGAAACAAGCAAGGGGAAGTTAGTTCCACAGGCGGGAAGTGCGAGAGAAGGTGCCGTTTGAGTAGAAGAGATGGTTACATTTAACCGTTTCGACAGTGAAAGGGTGGAACCGAGGTGCTAGAAATCCGAGCAGCTCGCTTAAATTCATGCAGTCTGGGAACCAGCGAAAGTAGATCGTCGGAACAGTTGTAGAAAAGACAGAGGGAAGCCACGGCACGTCTGCGAGAAAGCAATTGTAGACGAGATCAAGACCTATCATCTTGCACATTTGTCTCTGCATTTTGTCGAGGACCTCGAGTCGTACAGCGGGGGCATCAGACCCTATATGACGGCTGGTTGATTTATAGATTTGAATGATGGACTCAGACGAGAAAAACTTTCTGGTACGACACAGAGAACCAACTTTCCTTGCGATAGATGAAGCTATTGATTCAATGTATTTATTCCACTTCATGTCAGTGAACAGCGTGAGACCAAGCAGGCGTTACGAGGCGCTCTCGAGGAGTTGGGAATCAGCCATTCTGATGGGAGGTAGGGAGGGTGGTTTTAAAAATTAGGAGTTTAAGATTTTAATATGAGGTTTTAAGAGAAATTAAATGGTTCTGTGTATACTTCCCGATATAGTTGTCTCGAACTTCAACATGAGTTGTTAATATTCAATGAATGCTTAATGTCTATCCTCATCTCACATGGTTGTTTTTTGTGTTGGTCTTTGATTACAGTTAATGTTAATATTGCTGTTAAATGCTTTTGACCTTCATTCTTTATAGAAACTATCTCACTTCTTGTCTATTGTGGCAAGTAGGGCTTCCTTACTTTGACTGATTCAGCAGCAGTAGCAACGGAAGTAATCATCAGGGCACAACCGGAAGTCCCAGAACTAAAACCGCTAGCCGAGTCCTATTCGGCCTCTTTTCCAATTTTCCTTTTCAGAGGTCGCCACCTGTATAGCCCAGCTCGAAGGGCTATCTAACCCTTGCTGCAGAAGACACGTGACCTGTCCTGTTGGCTTGACCTCAGATTTCTCGAGGAAACAGTCGATGAAATCTCCCTTCGAGACCCAAAGGAAAAAAACTAAACACAGCCCTTGCTGCAAAAGACACGAACCACTCCTAGCAGTTTGGCACTTGAAGTTTTCCGTCCCTCTCGTGGGAACAAGCGGGAAAATCTCTCTACAAAATGTCTACTCAAGGGAAGAACTTTGTTAACGGGAGAAACCCAACTTTTTATACTGCAAAAATGTCTCTATTTTGCGCTCTCTTTCAACCACAAATAGGTGTTAAACAGCTATTTCGTGCCTTGGGCTTTGTTCATTCTACTCTCACTGCCGAACACACACACACACAACCGGGAAAATTCCTACATCTTATCTATCTTGTTTATTCTCACTAATGTTCAGATGGCAAGTTATTAATATTCTATGGAATTTTCTGTTCTATCTTCATTGTGACTTCTGCTGGAATAACGTGAGATGTTGTTAATATTCAATTAATGACTTTGGATTCTTTTGTGTCTTACTTCAAGGTAAGTTGTGTTTAATATTGAATAAATGCATTTAAATATGTACGTTCTTCTTATTGTTTTACTGGAGATCCCGAAAGGATTTCTTAACATTCACTCAATGCAATGCGTAATATCCATTTTCATCTTAGTTTGAGATTTTTACATGATGTTAGGTTAATAGCGAATAAATATTTTGAACTGTTCTAATCTTTATTGTTGTTTTTGTCAAAAGGGAATGAAGTGATTTACTGCTAAAATTCATTGAGAATTTTGCACTTTACTCACGTTCATTGATATTTTTTTATATCAAAGATGAATTCTTACTAAAAATCAATGAATATTTTAGACTATCATCGCTTTTTGGGGGACTTTTTGAATTGATATTATTCATATTCTAGCCTCATCTTTTTTTTATTTTTTGAAATGAGTTGCTATAATAATTTTTGTTTGATGTCTTTATTTTGGTCTATATTTCTGAGATGAGGTATTGTAATTATTTACTGAGCCATTAAGTTTATAAGCCTCATACACTGAACATGAAAAAAAAAATGAGGACAACAGTCCGAACAATGTAAATAGTGTAAACAGTTTTTATTTTTTTCAAAATTTCCCTCCGGAATTCTTCAGATGATTTCATTGGGTAAAGTCAATTGGGGAACACTTTTGTCTATATTATCAGGTTTGGAGTTTTTTCCCTTTTATGAAGCAATTTTCTTTCATGTTCACAAACTACTTGTTGGCGTAATCTTTTATAAAAGATATGTCATTTGTACCGATAAATCCATGGCCCTTCCATCGCCCAAACAGAATGCATGAATGGAAAAACTCTACTGCTAACAGTCGCCTGGTAAACCACATTAAGTGTCATTAATTTCCCAACCAAAGGATAATTGCTGTTGTTACATGAAGAGTTGTGCTTGGCATCATTTGTAGAAAGCACTATTGTGCCATTTTATGTGTGGAAGGATATTATACATACACGGTATTTCTCTTGCGTAAGTAAAACTACACTATCTAAAGAAGTTGACGAGTCAAGCTAAGATTAAATCGATGGTCAGGTTGGGTACACGTTTGTGGTGCATATTTGGGAAGCTGTAAATGGTACCTCCACGAAGAGATTTTCAGCCTACATTTAGGTCAAAAAATGACAATCTCCTCAACAAGAAATTTCTCGGTAGAAATTGCCCAATATTTATTGTCATATAGGGAGACTAATATGAAATACAATAAAAAAAAAGTTTAAATTGAGCAAAAGATTGATTTATTGATGCCCAATTATAATGAACTGCTAGTTAATATAAAATAACTTCTTCTTCTTCTTCTTCTTCTTCTTCTTCTTCTTCTTCTTCTTCTTTGTCTCTTCAGGATATGGGCGATCATGGCTCTCCACAATATTAGAGCTCTTAGCAGTGTTTGTCTTTTCGCTATCTCTCCTCATATCTGTTCATTTACACAAACTCATTGGATAGATTATACGCTGTTTTCCTCTGTCCCTCTTGCTTTCAACCTATCCTGAGTGTATTGAACTTTCAAAGTCTTCTTTTCTCAATTGTCTCTTTCTAAATTCTAAGTGTCATTTTGTTTCCATTTTCTCTAAAACGTTTTTGTTGCCATATATATGTTAGGTTCATGGTATTCTCAGCATCATTCTGTAGAACCACATGTCTACTGTCTCAAGTTTCTTCTTCATCTGTAAGAAGATTATACCGAATTCACTGATATATGGAAGGATCGATATCACATAACAATTCAGTACTGTTTTCCTTGTTTCCAACGAAAATTTCCTGTTTCTTAATACTTATTGCTTAACTTTGCTTAATTTTGAAAGGCAATTTTCGCTATCAAAACCCGCCTTTGGATTTCTGTGCCACATTTCCCGCCCTCAGCTAAAATACTTCCTAAATATTTAAATTGTACTTTTGATATTTCCAATTTGAAATTCGCATATTTGGATGTTTCTCTTGCTGACAACCATATATTCTGTCTTCTTGCAAATCATAGTCCTTTGTTACAATGCTTGAAGCTTTCGTGTTTTGTTTCACGCCAATAATTCGTCATTTATTCTCGGCTTGTCTATGGTACGTGTAACATCGTAAAGCTCTTAGTCTAACACTGTCTTTATATCTTTGTCTGTGACGTATGATAGCCTGATGAAAAACCTCTCTGGATCGGTTATGTAGGCCGTGCACACATGTATATATTAGATACAGTCAAGCCCACAGATTGGCTGGTGCTATCTCAAGTCAACCCTACAGTTGACTTTTTTGATAGTCTGAAGTAAAATTGAATATAATGTCGATCCCAGGATGATCTCGGGTGGCACACACGTTACACAATAGAAAGAAACACTGTAGAAAACGATGGAGAGAGATCAGAGGCTCCTGTCGGTAGGACATGGCAGAAAATAGCATAGTCACGTTTGTCATGAAGAGTGGAGAAAGGCGTTTTTGTCTCACCGGTTCCATTCGTACTGGTTGCTACTGCCTGTTAATGATGCGATGACAGTCATATTATCCCTGTGTCGGTGTGCGATGTCTCTGCTGAATTTATATGAATGATTCTAAATAGACTCAGTTATTTTTATCTGTTCATTTTCCGTTTTCATGACAAAGAATAACGCTTATCATAACCATCTTTTCGAAATGAAAACAAATTAATGCAGAAGAAAGACTCGCACTTTATTGTAATTTTGTACCATTTTTCTGCAATATTTTAATGTTTTAAATAAAAAACAAAAATTTAAAAAAACCGTCATATATATCTGTATTGATTCTATAGTCAGTGAAGATTAAATCAGTGCAAATTTGTCATTCTTCTCCATGGTGATAGCATAACAAAGGCCAACGTCCTAAAATATTCATCTGGATTTGACAGAACTCGTTTCATCTCACTGCATGTGTCTTCGCTCATAAAGATAGTTCATTAATTCGTTTGTTAAATACTAAAGAATCCATATGAACGAAATTATTCACGCCCGTTGTACAAACAGCTTCGATATTTGAAAAATAATTTTTAAACACTAGTCCAAACGGCAATGACAAAGCACAAGCCAGAGACTGTTCCATCCATTTTCCATGGATCGTTTTTATTAAAAGAATAAAACTAAGATCGCATACATTTTGCATAAATAAAGTTCTTCGTAATGTGTGAGCTGTACGGGGGAATATATATTTTTTTTATTTCTTTAAGACATGGGTTGCAGGGAATCTCTTCATTGAGTCTATCTGACCCTTTTCCAATCAATCCGAGTGCTCTAGCTACAACTGGAATTATTGATGTCCTCATGGACCACATTTTTTTTAGATTTCTACTTCAAGATCCTTGTATTTTGATAGTTTTTTGAAGATCTTCAAAGATCTACAATCTGCAGAGACTACCATGTCAATAAGAAAACACATTCTGTTCTTGTGGTCTTTGATCTTTGATGTCTGGGCAATTAGCTTAGATTGTTCTGTCTGTGTGCATTGCAAAGCCCCATAAAATTGTTACAGGTCCTATCTCTATAACCGGGGTCTGGGTCGTGTTCATACCAATTTCTTACAGTTTCCCTCCTGCAAAAGTCGCATATTTTCCAGTGCAGATATTGGCCCACTCTGTCATGTCGATATTTATATTCAGTTTGCGCTAACACCGTGCAACCTAATAAAAGATGAGCAATTGTTTCTGGATATTTATCACAGAATCTGTATTTACGGTCAACATAATTTTTCCGTAATGTGTGCTTGGTAATATCTAGTTGGCAAGCACTGGTTTTGTGCAGCAAGAATAAAACCTTGGAGTTCAGCTTTTAACCCAACACTCCGTGGCTACAGATGGATACGAGGTTTGTCTACATCAGCTTGTTTGGTACGGGCAGAGTATTGACCAGAAAAAAGGCTTATCTTGCCATCATTTCTGCATTTGGTACATTAGCTTTGCCTTTATATTCTTGTTTAGGTTCTTTGCCGCTGTAGTTGGTGTAATTCTTTTTTACTTCGTATCCAGAGTTATTTACTATTTAGTTCATGCAAAAGGGGGATTTAGGACAGACAGAACGGAGGGGCCGACAGGAAGTCTTCTTATTATTATTATTATTGTTGTTGTTGTTGTTGTTGTTGTTAAGTGAGAAAAAAAGATACCATCAAAATGACGCGGGGTGAAAATAGATTAATCCCAATATAGCGATCATGACAGCCATTTTGATAAGAATACACCATGAACATACGCCACAGCCAAAAGTGTGGGATAAGATCGAGTAACACAATCCGCTGATCTCCAGTTAAGAGCGTTCCTAAATCTTTAGGTATGTCTAATTTTAGTTACAGAGATCAATACCTAGTAAAACAAAAGTTAGCTTATTAGCAATAAATTGCTAAAGGTCTACTTATTTATACAGATTTATGGGTCATACTGTTGTAGAGTAGTTTTCACAGTGGACGCTTGTAGTTCAATAAGTCGTCCTAAATTAGGTTCGACGTACAAAAACGTTAGGAACTTGAAATAAGAGTTAATGACGCAGCAGTCTAGTTGTGATGGTTGATACTTCAATGTCCGACATCGACTGACTCACTCAACTCCACTGAGCTCAACTGGCGACAGCTACTACTACTACTACTTATTATGTGTGGGAGAGTCTATTAATAATAGAATAGGTACGTTCAAGTATGACACATACGATGCATGTGAATATATTTTCTTAAACAGAACAAACAGTGAATGTTTATAGAGCGTTTTAGTGAGTTACCCCTGACGTCCAATTAGTCCCTTCATCTTGGGTAGAAACGTATGCACGAATTTTTCAAAATTAAAAGCGAATATCCGAGTACTTTCAACACCGTTGAAAAGAAAATAACGTTCGCTTCAAACTTTAAACTGACAACAATAAAGACGCCATTTCTTAAAAATTCTCTAACGATGGTCGAAATAAGTCAGATATCCGCTTTAAATTTCTTTGTAAATCAAAAACATATCGAAATTCAACAACAGGCAGGACTGAACATTCCTATATAATAAATAAACTATAACTTAGAATCACGGACTCTCTGGGGCGACATATTTTTCAATATATTTTCTATTTTATCATTGATTTTTAGTCTTTAACACTAAAAAATATTATATATAATAACTGCTTTTAATGTTTTCTGTGCATCAGGCTTAATGGTGGTTCCGTATAGAACGTGGGTTCGATTCCTATCGGTGACTGCATATTTTCTACGAAATTTCTCGAATATTCAGGCCGGCAAATGTAATTAATTATGTTTAATTAAACAACAGAACATTTTTTGCTTAAATATGTGCATCCATAAAAACAAGAGAACATGTAATAAGGATTGTTAACATCTAGAGCAATGTCCCAAAGTTATGTATGATAATACTTTGGCCCAATCGACTTGTTTCATAGGGTCTGGTGCCTGTGGTTTGGATGACCTTAAGCTAAAAATGTCATGTATGGAAACAACTCTTTGATCAAAAGAAGTGTAGGACGCGTATGCCTGGGCATTACGAACACAGTCCTTCCACGTTTCTCAGGAGGAGGAAATCAATTTGTGATCGAGGACAGGATGGATATTGCAAAGTTCACAGATGGTTTGATGAACCTCGTGTTTGTAATTCGGTGGCGAGAGAACTATACTAATTCTGCCGACCGTGAAACTTTGGGAGTATATATATATATATATATATATATATATATATATATATATATATATATATATATATATATATGGATATAGATCCGACAGTATGAAGAAAATATATAAAGAAAAAAACAAAATATATATGAATATTTTTCTTCATATATATATATATATATATATATATATATTTGTGTGTGTGTGTATAAATAAAAAGAAAGAACAGTAAGATATATAATCCTGTGTTCTTATAGATATTTTTATTTTGCAAAATAGTGCTCAATGTAAATTTACAGAGCATTAATGTTATAAATTAATTGATTTAAATTATGTTTTTTTCGCTACACAGTTCTAACCATGTTTCAAAAATGGAAGCTAAAATCTCCGAATTTAATTTTGTAATTAAATTAAAGACATAAGTTCCATTTCCATGAAATTTAATTTTGTAATTAAATTAAAGACATAAGTTCCATTTCCATGAAATGAAATTTATGTCTTTCATGTTTAAGTGAAGCAAGATCAACATATTATTAGCCATAAGTTTTATATCAAATAATCTAGCAAGTAAAACCCATCAAAACTGTCTAGCGAAAAAACATATTTTAAATAAATCAATTTTTATATATATATATATATATATATATATATATATATATATATATATATATATATATATATATATATATACATATATATATATATATTATTTATCATTAAGATTATTCATCAAATATAATAATAAAAACAATTGTAGAATACTTTTGAGAACAGTATGATACCTTAAGTTTTAAAGACTTAATTCTGAAAAGAAAGGAATTGCTTCAAACGCAGATGGGGAACTTTATCTACAATAAATTAATTTGGAGTAAAATCTTTTTATTTCTCTTGTGTATGAGCTTCAAATGAACTTGAATCAAAGAGCATTATAATTATGCCGCAATTAAATTGTCGTTCCAAGTCGAGTTACTTTCTTCATTGGAGCAACTGTGCGATGCAGTAAGAGCAATTAATCAAGAATATCCTGACGATGTCAATATGAATCTATTAAGTGAATTAAAACATTTTCATGTTTAAGTGAAGCAAGATCAACATATTATTAGCCATAAGTTTTATATCAAATAATCTAGCAAGTAAAACCCATCAAGCTTTTCAAAACGTTGAAGTCATTTGAAGCTTTTTAAAAAGTGGAAGTCATTCTAGTGCTTGTTGGTTACAGTTGAAAGGTCTTTTTTCGCAGCTAAAAAAGAATAAAAAATGAACTTCGAAGAAACATGTCACAAGCACGGCTGCAATTTGTCTACTGTGTATAAAAAGTGACAAGTATGGCTGTCCTTTTTCACTTAAATCATTGATTTTGCTGGAGAAAATCAAAGAATATTTTAAATAAAATGGGGATTATTATTAAATTTAGTTTTGTTTAAATATCTGTACTGAATATTTGTTAATTGTTAATTATTTCCTAAGCGGTAAATGGAATAAATCAATTAATTAGTTAAAAGGAACATTTTGGAAATAATTTAATTTTGCAAATTAAATGAATTTAAGAATATATTAAATTTATATTAAATATTTAAAAATAAATAATAATAATTTTTAATTTTTTAGAGAAGGGCTTCGAATTTCATGTATATTTGGACCTCAACAGACGAAAGAACGGCCTTGACAACAGGCTCAATAGAGATTCTTTGACCTATTCAATCGAATATGCCTAAGTAAAAGAATGTTGCCTAAGTGTATTTTGTTTGCTCTCTCTCTCTCTCTCTCTGTCTATCTATGTCATCGTGACCGAGAGTGTGAGCGTATTCGTTTTGTTCAAACTTCTGATCACGCCAGGTGATGCAATCGTTTCCAGAAACCGTAACGAAGGTCTGTTCAGATAGTTACAGTATAAACCACAGCCTGGCCTTGTGGGTGTTGAACAAATGTACTTGAGCAAAAAGACTGTAACTGGAATTAATTAGCAGCCCTAACATATGTGTATGCTAGGAAAAGAGAAACCATTATATACATGCGCGCGCGCACACACACACACACACACACACACACACACACACACACACACACACACACACACACACAGAACTTGTAAAACTTAAGATGACCTATGCCCTTTGTGCCTCCATGAGAAACTGCACATTATTTAGTTTCTAAATAATAAATATCTATTAAACAATAGACATGAGTTAACGGTTTTTTGCCGACATCATCAAATTTTTGCATTGAATAATTAGCATAAAAACAAACATACAATAAAATAATTTTTATAATCCATAGCCCTAATAAATAGTTTTAAATACCCTACAAAAAAGATAACCCTTTATGAAGTCGTCAAAAAATAAATGTTACGGCAGTTTTTTTTATATACACAAAACCTTTTCAGAAAAAAATAAAATAAAAAAATAAATAAATCTCCATAGACACGTAAACCAGACTAGGCGAAAACATCTTCCGTTTTAAATTTAGGCACCCCAACCTTACCCTGACTTGACATCTATGAATGTAACTCTATACTGATACAAATTATTAACACTCAACACCCCTTCCTATTTAAGCAATCGCTCTAGCCGTTACCATGGAAATGTTGATTTCAATAATGAATATGCTATTAAAACACGTAAATTTCAGAAATATGTTATTCCAAAAAAAAAAAAATTCGCTTGAAGATGGAACAGAGCTTACTTTAATTCAATGTAATTCAAATAATTATATTAAAGTTTTCGGCTCTTGTTTTGAAACATGAGAACTCTTATGTAGCGTGTTGGAATCATATTTTTAAATAAATAATTATATTTATGCTCTACTTTTCTATCGAGCACTGTTTTTTAAAAATAATAACAAAAATACTAAAGAACTTTGGATTATTTACCTAACCAGTTCTTTCCTATTTTCTATATATTTTTTACACACACACACACACACACACACACACACACACACACACACACACACACACACACACATATATATATATATATATATATATATATATATATATATTATAAACTATTATTTTGAAACATGCAAGTTACCACAACAAAATGCATATTTGTTTCGATGTCTAAAGTCACAGTTTATAATAAATATATATTGCTCTACACTTGTATTGGGCCTTATTTTAAATTAATATTATGAACCTTTAAATTTATATTCTTTTCGTTCTTTTTACATTTCATTCATTATATATATATATATATATATATATATATATATATATATATATATATATATATATATCATAAAATACAGTGTTATACAAGTTATGCTATATTTATGGGTTAAAGTGTTCAATATCAGGGATAGAGTGTATGTCGATATAAAGATGGACATAGATGTCAACACCCAGAGGCGACAG
The DNA here is from genome assembly GCA_903632075.3 of Acanthosepion pharaonis. Classification (NCBI taxonomy): domain Eukaryota; kingdom Metazoa; phylum Mollusca; class Cephalopoda; order Sepiida; family Sepiidae; genus Acanthosepion; species Acanthosepion pharaonis. The sequence continues at coordinate 53,269 of CAHIKZ030000071.1, forward strand.
TCTGTTTCATGCTAAACACAATCGGCATAGCCTGACGACTGGGTATAGCATGAAACAGACTATCGCCTCTGGGTTTTGACTTCAAAAACCTAAAAGATAACATAAACTTAACACACACGCACACACACACATCTCCTTCCCAGCAACCAATAAAACTGTCGAAATGACCAAAGAGGGAATTCTGAGACACATGAATCTCCCAGCCTCTATTGTAAAAACAACTTGAAAGAGTCTGTTCAACCAATACACAAACTGATCAAAATTAACGATAAAAAAAAACGAAAACTATAGATAAAGTTCAATTTCTTCAAGGAAAGGCATTCATCTTGCTAACAAGCAGGGCTTTTTTCTCCTGATGATGAAATTAGGCGAGAAACCTAATTGAAATAATAAAACAAAAAATAATAATATACAACACAGTGTCAGAAAATTTTAATTTTTAATATTTTTTATTGTTCAAAATACACAAACACACACACACACACACACACACACACACATATATATATATATATATATATATATATATATATATATATATATATATATAATCGACTCTCCCGTCGCGTTCGACGTATGAGGGCCAGGCCGATAAGTCCCCAGGAAACCGACATCCTGACACCGGCACATGAGATTTGTTTATAGTGGTGAAGGCCTCGTGCAGGACCAGCCACACTTTTTGGAGGGACGAATACAGAAACCTGGTGCACCGAATGCCACAAGGTTCCCAAACGACCCTCCGCAGGTTTTGAATTCAGAGTTGTCCTTCTCCTAGACCAGTTGCCATCAAAGGCTATAGAACCCAGTCTGTCCTGCTATTTTACCCATAGCTGGAGGGAGATGAAGAGGATACATACCTTTCCCAAGGGTATTAGCACGTAAGTGAATGTAATGGATTCGACTGAATTGAACTCGGCTCTGCGATTCCTCAATCCCAGCCGCTATATATATATATATATATATATATATATATATATATATATATATATATATATATATATATATATATATATATATATATAATAAAAATGACAATAGGAAGACTAGTAATTGCTGACGCGTTTCGTCCAATGTGGACTTTTCCAAATTGGACGAAACGCGTCAATTACTAGTTTTTCTAGTTTAGTTTTTATGAATAAAATATTCATAAATATTGTCTTCTCTACTGGTTAAATCGGAGAATTTTTATATATATATATATATATATATATATATATATATATATATATATATATATATATATATATATATATATATATTATGAAGGCGGAATAGACATTGGTCGCAATTCAAACTAGACCATTAAAAAACCAGGTAAACTATGAGGTTGGCCTGTGGTCAGTCCCGGCCACGGAATATAGACGTATATGTCTTCACACCTGAATTCGGTTTTGTAATTGTTCAAATGATTTTATAATACACGCAGTTATCGGTACAACCTCCCCAGTGACTTTTAAACAGTCTTTTATACACGAAGGACAGAATACATATGTAATATGTGTCATAGACAAAAATAGAAAAATGCGAGTCAAACTATTTTTATCGATTAACAAGATTATGCAGAATTATACGCGGGTGCCCAAATATAACATCAAAATGACTGAAAAGGCTTAAAATTTGGCATAACCATCTACCAAGACTACCCTATCAGAACATTTAGTGAAGATCGAACCCAAAAATAATTTTTTGTAAACCTGACTTACTAACTGTCTCTATGTGGAGTTAATAAGTACTAAATACTTCAAATACACAGGCATATGGATCAATTATATAAGTACGCCTTTTGCTGAGGACTCGCCATTTCGGGGGTAAACAAACAATTGAACGTTGCCAGAGATACGACGCGACTACAGCGCCCTTGTGGGAGCCATTCCAAACTTAGAAAATGGTCATTGATTCATTCCATGACGTTGAAAAGTGAAGCAATGCGTCATGAAATTAGTTTATTCTTTTTGAATAAACCTGTATATCATATAAGTATATCAATTTAGTATAAGAAATAAGTCTGCATTATTAGTTGTTTTGTCTGACACAGCAAGATGTTACAAAACTAAAACATTAACCTACGTATTCGAGTCATGTTCTTAAATAGCCTTGTCAGATGGAGGCATCAATATGGACGCCATGCACAGTGTCCAACTCGTTCAGAAATGTCTAAACTATCAGCCATATAAAACCGTTTTCTCAGATCAATAGTTAAAAATGGATCCAAGAGAATGTATGCTGTAGTTCTTAAAGAGGATTATTCCTCATCGAATCTTGTGGACTAATGCTTCACCATCACAAAGAACTTTACCAAATATCAGCAAACAGAACATTTGGGAACTTTCAACAGCAAAACCAATTAAAATGGCTAGCAACTAGAAGCGGAAATGATGCTATAATCAAGATGCAGACAATCCACACGACTTCAAACAAAGGGTTAGGAAGGAAAACTAAGTCAATACTAGAAAGAGCGATAACAGTGAACTTGGGGAACCTATTTTCCTTGAAAAATATTTTATGAGAAAGATTTCAAACAGTAGTAACGCAAGCTGTTCTGTCAATGAAAGCTGAATATTTCCTTATAAGGAAACGGCTAATATTATCTTTGCTATTATTATTATTATTATTATTATTATCGTAATAAGAATGATTATTATTAGGAATTATATTAATTTGTATATTTCTAGATGCGAAGTAACGTTTGTAGATTTCCTCTTCAAAAGCTTCTAAGGAAAGATGCGCATTTCTAAAATAGGATAAATGGGTCTTGATTTTTTGTGAGGTTAAATTTACGCTAAACTTAATGAGGAAAGCAGATACCGAAAGGCATTTTCACTTTATTAAAACTTTCAATATTCCTGGCCGGTAAACATCAATTCACTGAAAAAATATGGATGTCTACTTAAACACGTGTATCCAATAAATATTACATTATTGCAATAACAATTCCTTTTCATAGAATAATAATACAATTTTGTATATCTCTGTGTTTCACATTGTAGCTAATAAAAATCCCCAAAACAACACATAATACCGCAATTTCTATAAGCGCAGCACCGTTAAAATTGAAGAATAAAACTAATTTTGAACATGTCGAGCCAGCGATTATTAAGTAATTTTTAATTAATTAGGTACGCAAATGCCTGTACAAGGCAGATAAGAACTAATTACAAGCCTATTTCTCTTTTCCTAAATAAGAAAATAATAATAATAAACGGGGGTACCCTTGAAAATTGGTTGTAATTAGCATTTGCGAATAATTATTTTATAAATTCTTAAAATAACAAGTGACTTAAGATTAAGTTTAAATGTGGCATTCGGCAACATTTAAATGAGTATTTCTTCTTTTATGTGCTGTGTCCCTTCAGGACGTAGGCTGTCATGGCCCTCCACATCTTCCTCCCCCTTGTAGCTCTCCTGCTTTCCTCTGTCACTCTTTCCTTCAATCTTTCGTGTGAGTATCAGGTTTTCCAAAACCCCTTTCTTCATTACGGGCCATAGAAATTTCAATTGTCTCTTCCTGATGTTAAGTATAAGTTACCTTTTTGTTTCCATTTTCTCGAAATCTTTGTCGTTGCTCATATGTTCGGTCCATGGCATCCTTAGAATCCTTCTGTAGAATCACATTTCTGTTACCTCAAGTCTCTTGTTCATTTTTTAGTACATTGTCTAGAATTCACTGCTATACAGGAGGACAGATATCACATAACGAAAGATTTACGTACGAATCCCAAATTATCCTGCCACTTACGGATTCATGTTTTCGGCACAATCTTCAGTAGCGAGGAACAGTTGAATACATACACACATACCCACATGTATAAGAGTGGCCACTGAGGCCAACACCGTACAACCGACAGTCTGTTTCAGGCCATGAAGTTTATTTTCAAATATGAAACAGACTGTTGCCATTCGATGTTGATTTCAGTGACCATTCCTATATTTATGATTACTCTATTTCTGATAGTGGGCACTTTTACTCTTAAATATGCTGTTGTAAATAAGCCAGTCAGAAGAAACGGAAGTGGTTCCTAATGCCATTGACTGTGGCATTCCCGGACGTGGTTTCCGCTATATTGGTTGACCACTAATATAAACAATGTGGACTATGCATGTGGGGCAGTTCGGTATATGTGATGGTCACTACATTTAGCAATGAGAAAAAAAGATTTTTATTTTTAGACTAGGGAAACATTAAAATGTTTGAAGGAATTCTGCGAAGACTCAGGAAATATTTCTTCGTACTTGAACTGCTTGGAACAGAATTTTTGTTATATGACATTCAACCTGTAAATAAATGCAAGACGACTTTACTTATGGCATATTAGAGGATTTATATTCTAACTGACATTTTGTATGAAGGAATAAAGCAATTACTGTTGGGAGATTTTAAACCTAACCACTTCGTGGTAGCAGAAAATTACAGGCTGTAGAGACTTGGAAGACTGTGAGTCTATTTCGAATTACTTTGTTCGGTTTAAACATTTGATATATAGATGTAAATTCGCTTCATTTTTTAGAAAGAGTCCTTGGAGGCAAATTTGTGTGTAGTCTGAGGGATGAAAATATACTTTATTACCAGAAGATGTTTTTCAGGGTGCATAGAGCAATGGAATTAGCTGCCCTAGGTGTTCTATGGGTACAGAATAAAGATATGGACGTCGTGAACAAAATATCTGAGAACTTTTGGACGGAAATAAAAGCGTAATAAATGCGTGTTCTGATTGCCTGCGATAAAAAAAAATGCTCAGGTAACGGGAAGAATATTTTGTTTAAGGAAAATTGGTTTTGTCAAAATAAAAATCATATTGCGAGATGGGAACCAGTCTTACTACATACACAATTATAAAGTCGATTTTTTAATATCTTCCAGTCTGTCACGTAAAGTTTCTCACTCTGTGACTAATAACGACTGACTTAGTAATCGCTGGACTCTATGTAAAATAGGGAAAGACCATTTTACTTATTTACTTATGTCACTACAGCTCCCGGAAACGAAACAGTTTTATGCTCATCGCTAAACTATAATACGAAATCTTATCTCTGTCTCTCCTGGGATGTTTACCTGGTTCTTTTTTTTATTAGGGATCGAGGTCTGGACTCATTTTCATTCTAATCTTCCAGTTTATTTACTACTATGTTCGCTTTCTCATACTTTCCTCCCTTTCAATTTTTCCTCTTCCTCTAACATGTCGACTTCTTCTTCGTCGTCAATTCTACGTCTTATTTGAACAGAATGAACCAAGAAATGCTGTCCACTACGTAGCTATTATCGCTGCATCATATTCTTTTTATGCAATAAAGTTAAATTTTCAGGACTTAATTCTCTGTCTTTTTTTGAGCCACATCTTTTCATTTGTTGAATCGAACATTGTTGTAGGCGATCCAATTTATCTCCCCAATGAAGAGGGACTTTGCATTCTATCGAGATGTCTTGGTAGTTAGCTATCTGTGGTGTCTCTGGATGAGGAAAATGCCTTCAACTCAATTTTTACCGTCTGCACCATTCTTTCTGCAATTCCATTCAGTTGCAGGTGGCATGGCGGTGTTTTACAAGGGAGGTATCTAATTTGTTTTAAACACGAACGCAAAGTTTCATCACAAAATTCTGGCGTATTGTCAGAGGCTAACGTTTTTGGCACTTTATTTCTGAAAAATATTATTCGTAATATTTTCTTTACGTGCTGCCTTCGTATCCTGAAGTTTCATCACTTCAGGTCAACCAGAGAATGAGAAGAAAAAATTAAAAATAGTCCAATGTCTTTAACATGCACATGATCCATATAAACGCGGACCCATGGCTCTTTTTCTTTAGGCTATCAATGTATTTGGGTTCGGCGAAAGTTTTTTTTTTATTTTCCTACATTTTGGGCATTTTTGTACGTATTTTTCTACATCACGGAAATAACCAGAACACCAAACTTCCAATTTTAATCGTCTCTGTTTTGCTGTGATTTGACAATGAACATCACTATTTGTCTATATTTTTTTAGATGAGGTATTATGTACACTATTTACATAATTCGGACTATTGTCCTCATCTTTGTTGCCATATTTATTACTGCGTTTCGGCCGTTGTATGCTCGGGCCTTCTTCAGGTGGTTGGAATGTCGAACTGAACTCTTTATTTCGCTCACTGGGGTAGACTGTTTTAGTTCCACGTGCCATGTCTAATGGATGTCAGTTATCAGTTATCTCCTGTTAATTCCCCTCTGAAAGTTCTCTACTGTCTTAACCAGGTATTTAACCCCCACTGTCATTGGATTTAACCAACGCTTCTTCCACTGTGGCATGTGTACCTTGGTTAGATCCAGTGACAATACCTGGTAAAGACGGTGGAGAATTTGGAGTGGTGCATTAACAGGAGATAACTGATAACTAACAACCATTAGATATGGCAAGTGGAACTAGAACAGTCTACCCCCAGCGAGCGAAATAAAGGTATGAATCCTCTTCTTCACCCTCCATCTGTGGGTAAATAGCAGGACAGACTGGGTTCTATAGCCTTGGATGGTGACTGGTCTAGGAGAAGGACAACTCTGAATTCAAAACATGAGGAGGGTCGTTTGGGGACCTTGTGGCATGTAGTACACAAGGTCTCTGTATTCGTCCCTTCAGAATGTGTGAATGGTTCTGCAAAAAACCTTCACCACTATAATCAAATCGCATGTGCAGGTGTCTGGCTGTCGCTTGATCCTCATACGTCGAATATATATATATATAGTATATATATATATATATATATAT
>CAHIKZ030000071.1:65000-72500 GCA_903632075.3 Acanthosepion pharaonis
AAATGCCATGCGTTATGAAATGCTTAATATATCCAGCATTGATTAGGGCCTCTAGTAGGTAGAACAGATAGAAGGCCAATAGTATAAAGGGTTGGAAGGTTTAGCTGAGTTCTTATAGAGTGAGATAACAGATGAAGATTTCCAGGAAGCAGGAAAACAAGAGGAAGCGGTGTTATTCATCATGACGGTCATCTTCGAGTATAGAATCCAGAGGTTAGCAGTGAATATTTCGAAGACAGTAGGAAAGCGTTGTTCAGGTTAGCAGTGAATATCCCGGTAAAAGTAGCAGAGCATAGTTCGTCCTTCTGGTTCTCTTCGCCTGACAAGCTGGTACTGGACATTCGGATAGAGTAGATAAAATGTCCGCCTTTATACACGACGGATTGAATATTCTACGTCTTCTGATTGGTTAACCTTCTATTGGTGGACTATAAAGTGAGTCAAGTCATTGGGACTGGCTCACTAGTACACAATATACACAAAAAACTGCAACAAGCGGAACATTTATTTTTAGAGAGAACAGGAGCACATTTTAAAAAAAAAAAACTATTCCAGGGATACCATTGGGTTCACATGCTTTGTGGTGATTGAGATTAGAGATGAATCAGAAAGCATAGAAGGGGTTATATGCATATTACTCAACAGAGGCTCAGTGGAAAGCAAGAATACTCCAGATGAGTCAAGAGTCGCGTTTAAGAATTTACTGACGAAACATTCAGCTTTATCAGCAGAAGTTGTTAACGCCTCAGATTCATTGAAGAAAGGAGGAATACCAAATTTACACTTATTTAATACACTATCACAGATATCCGAGTAATCATGATAGCCGAAGTTGTTAGATGCATTTGCAAATGCAGTCTCTAAAAAACTTTACCTCCTTCGAGGGTACATTTAAATTTATTACGTGCAACCGCGAATAGCCGTTTGTTGTCATAGGAACTGTCATGTTGGTATCACCGGAAATAGTGGTTTCTGTGGTATATAGCGACAAAGAATACTGCTGGGAACCATGGAGAAGGTATTTTCGAGAAGGAATGAAATCATCTGACCCAAGAAGAAACCTCAGTGACGCAATTCTCAATATGAATGTTAAAAATTTCAGTCCAAACGATTATTTTTTTGAATTCATGAAATTTTTATTACTGATAACCAAAAATATACGGACTAACATATACTTCTTTGTTTCTTCCATCACAAAATTTCGGTTGGCCCACTCTCCAGCCTTCCCAGCGTTATCTATAGTCCTAAAAAAAATGTTAAAATTTCATGTTTTTGTTAGCCAATCGTATCTCTGTTTGCTTTTGTTCCAAAGTTTATCAAAATAATAAGAAAAAGGATAATTTCAAAAATTCACGAATGTATTAATATTCCTGCGAAATGTTCGCCATTTTTGTTTCTTTATAACTTTTGGTTTTCCTTTTCGCTCGTAGATTTGATTAACTGCAATTATTTCGAAAAGACATCTGCTTAAAAATAACTTCTGCATTCGGTGAAATTATGTCAGTTAATTTTACACACATTAATCCTAACCTGGAGAATTCGTTTCGACCGGCCGACCCCAAGAAATGCTGCCAGTAATGAAATGGCCGCAAACAAATATGGTAAATGAAGGTGGAAATTGGCAAAATGCAAACTGCTAAATTCGTTTTCTCTTCATTTTAGGGGCTTTGAAAGAAAATTTACAAGAAAGGAAAAGATAGATTACTTTTTTCCGAAAGAGATTCACTGAAATCTGCTTCAGAATATATTAAAAGATAATTCGTTCCAAAATTAATCTTGGTTCTTCATTAATAGAAAGGCGAGGCGGACATTTTCTGCTTTTAGATATTTATTTATTTATTTTTATTTTTTTTGTAATCAGGAACGTCTGGTGATTGTAACAGAGAAAATGCATAAAATCAACAACAAAAGCAAGCGATAAAAACATAATAAAATGCAAAATTACAATGTGTTTTTTATATTTATTTTTAACTGCTAGAAAATACTGCGTATGCCCGAAACAATGCGCATTTCTAAGAGAAAAAAAAACGTATGAATATTAACAATAAATTAATAGAAATGAGATATATCGATCCGACTGACAAAAAAAAAAAAAAAAAAAAATGACGTCGTTTTTTGCTTCTGGTTAACATTAACGGATTTTCAGAAATTAATTAAAAGTAGTTATCATGAAGAGAGAAAGCGATAGGCAGTGTAGTGAATACGATGCTCACTGGGATGAACTCGAAAAAAATCGTGATAAGTTGATGTGAAAAATTGACTCTGCTATAAACGAGATGGTTTCTACGTGATATTGAATTGTTGTTTTTTTACAGCTTAAAGCTTATACTTAATATCAGAAAGAGGCAGCTGAAGTTTCTGGGACACATAATGAGGAAAGAGGGCCTGGAGAATCCGATACACAAAGGTCGAATAGAGGGAAAGAGAGACAAGGGAGAAAAACGCATGTCATACCCAGTGGACGTAAGCAAGTGGATGATTGAACATGGAAAGAATCCTTTGTGGGTTATTTAAAGTAGTGGAAAGACTACATTGAATCCATTGCTAAGTCTGCCGTTTAGAAAGTTGGTTCCCTGTGTCGTACGAGACAATTTTTTCTCTCCAGAATCTATTTTACCCCTGCCGTTTGAGATGCTCAACATAAGACGCAAGGTGTTGTTGAGTGTGAGAGAAGAGAAGAAAAAATATTAAGGAAAGAGGACAATAAAAGAACAGGGATTAATGTTTGACATTTCATTTAACTTTTTGAATTGAACGCAAGACACCAGAAGAGAAAAATCTGCCTCGTCAGTCATGTATCGAAAGATATATGATTGCCTAAGCGTGTATCAAGCATGGCACATAACTGACTGAGTAGTAATATTAGCTGTTTCCATATAAAGTGACATCTGGCAGCAATATTCAATCCATGGAAGAATGGTAGGCTTATAAATATGTAAGATAGATGCTGGTGAGAAAAATTGTCAAGCACAACACAAGGAATTAACTTTCCCAGCAGCAATTGATTCAATATAATTTTTCCACTTCCTGTCAGCAGAAAATGTTAGAGAAGATGTAATGAGTCACTCTACTGGAGGTTAGTATCAGTCCTGCTGATGGACGATAAAAAATGGTTCTCTAACATGATTAAAAGAAAACAGTTTCGTTTTGCAGGCGTTAAATTAATAAGGCATTTTTAAAAAGCCATTAATAATTATTTTGTTTCTTTTCTTTATAAAGTTGGCGACTGAAAAAAATGAAACGTTTGAAAATGTCATAACGTTTTCGTTTTCAATCATTTTTATTTATTTATTTATTTTTGCAGATTATAGAGCATCCCTTGGAGATTAAAATTGGTTATGTATGATGTCCAGCAACGAGTGAAACTCATTGTTTTTTCTATTCCAATGAAAGATAAATTATTCAAACTCAGAGAAAATACTGGCAGAATTTTAATGTCAAAATTTCACCTAGCGATAACAATGATTTGGAACCTCATCGCCCGGTTCGAAAGAACTGGATCAGTCAGCGATCTTCCGGGAAGAGGCCCTAAACGCACTGTGCGAACTGACGCAGCAGTGGAAGCTGTACAGCAGAGAGCCCCTGAGGATTCATCAGCTTCTACCTATCATCATTGCTCCAGAAGATTCTGAAATTAGATTTCAAAATGTTTCCATACAAGATTCAAATAGTCCAAACTTTACTATCCCAAGATGTTCATGTGTTTATAAAGATTATTTTTGTTTTCTACCATTCAATCTTTCAGTTGTCACACTTTAATTCTTAGTTTATGTCGAAAGTTGTTAATGTATTTTTCCCAGTTTTTTTTCTTGTATCGAATTAAAGGTAAATCCTTTTTGAAGCTACTCATTCGCTTTCTTCTTTAATCATGAGAAATGTCTACTTAAGGAAAAATACTATGATTCATTACTTAAGCATACACGCAAATACACATACTCACATTTCTTTTTTTCGTTTTTTTTTTATCTGATGAAGCTTAGGAAGGCGAAACATGTAATGAAATCTAGTTTTAATGAACCATTTTTCATTTGTCAAAATTCTTCAAGACTTTTTCAGGATTTCTGTATCCTATTTTACAAACATATATTGTCGACACAGAAAACACATGGAGAGACCAATAGTGAACATTTCGAGCGACAAGTTCAACTTTTCTGAGCTCGGATAAAAATATTTCAATTTCATTAGTAAAAACTTTAATTCAGTCAAAAGCACCAATAAAAATAGTAACCTCTTCTTGTAGACAACATTATATATATAATATAAATATTTTTGTCGTTATAAAACCGTTTTGTGTTCCTCGTTTCATAATTTGTGGTATTTTGCGTTAAATATTAATCGAGAAGTCATATGAAGTAACGTATCTCTACAAACGTCCATTTTTTAAAAATATTACTGTAATTAGATAACTTAATACTTGACAAACAAAATAGTTACTCATTTTCCAATTTTAAATTTTAGAAATTGTTTTTTTATTTAATTGGTAATTATCAAGAAATCAATTTTCAATGAACATGGTTAAAATGAAGAAGGTTTTACTGCTTTAATCGAGTATCATATAAGCATCAAATTTTTGGTATAGAAAAATTTTAGCGCATTAATTGCATATGCATTAATCGAGGGATTCCTGTACCTTGAAAAGGATGTTTGCTATAATAATGCTTCAGCTTCATGAATTGTTGAAAGGTCGACTCGCCACGTTTTTTTTTTTCTATTTCAGCCGCCATTGAGAAGACGTCAAGATTTTAACGCTTCCATTTTTTAATCGTCTGAGAAACCGCCCTCTGCCTTCCGTCGGCATTGGCTGATGCTATTCTCCAGGAAAGTGATTCATTCCGCCTTGTCGGGTTAACATTCTCAGCTGACATGAAATGGAAAGATTATCTCGAATCCATTGATAGGTCAGCTGCAAAGAAAAATGGTTCACTGTGTCGTGCGAGGCAATTCTTTCTCTCCGGAATTTATCTTGCATACCCATAAGTCTATCATTTGTCATGTGCCTAGAATATTGCTGCCACATATGGTCCGGTGGCCTTGCTATTTACCTTGAGCTCCTTGGTAAAATCCAAAGAAGAATCAGCAATATTATAGGTCCTGATTTGGTGGCTCGGCTTCAGTTACTTTCCCATCGCCGTAATCTCTGTGTCTTTTCTATAAATACTTTCATGGTAATTGTTCGGATCAGCTTTTTACTATGGTACCGAAGGTTTAAGCGCAGTATTAGACTGGCATCGAGATCTCATCAATTTACAGTTGAACTGGCGAGATGGAACCGTAAGTTCTATGCTAACAGTTTCTTTTCTCACATTTCTCGCTTGTGGAACCGTCTTCCGGCTCCATGCTTTCAAGACAACTTTTATCTTTAAATGCAATGTCAATCGCTATCTACTAGACTGAGATATTATGGTGGCAGGAGTAAGAATGGTTAGTAAGAATGTCGTGTTATATATATATATATATATATATATATATATATATATATATATATATATATATATATATATATATATATATTCATACATGTTTCATTAAATAATATAGACAAGTGTTGTCTATTTTATGTAAATTCTTTTCATGGCATCTGATAAGCTTAATAACATTATCATTAAACGAAGAAAGGAAATCACAATATTGATCCATATTTTTTTTAATCCAATCTAAGCTTTCGGCTTACATAAGCTATTATCAAAGATGACAATTACTGTACAATATATTAAGCAATACACGGACAAGAATGTGATGATAGTCTGTTTCTGTTTACATGTATGATTTCCAAACAACAATAAACACGTGCATATAATACGCTGGAAGCGGAAATCGCATCGCAGCTCATGACGTCACACATGACCACGCGAGAATGAATTCAAGAAGTATTAACTATGGGAAGCCGTTGGTATAAACCAATGGCTTCTGTTCAGTTATAGTTATATATATATATATTATATATATATATATATATATATATATATATATATATACTGAGTGCGATGGGAAAATAGTCGCCATTTTATATTCCAATTTCGCGCATGCGTGTTGTTTGTTTTTGATTTTGTCAATTGTACAGTATAGTCGGGTCCGTTGGGCACCATCTGTGAGAAAAAGAGCACCTTGACGCAATTCATTCCACCAGAAATTTGGAAACGGCCTGCTGCACTGCTTGGCATTTGCTCTAGAAGCTCCAACAAAATATTTCAGAATATATGGGTGCCAATCTGAGGACAGCGCAAAAAGAATTCGGAAAGAGTTGGATGAGTCTAATGGCGATTACGAAGGTGTTTAGAGCGATCACTAGTGATACGAAGTTATGCCCTCATTTATCTCCCCACAGGGCTACATCAAGTGTTTTGAGGAAATAGTGCTACTCCGGGTCAATACGGTGACTACTGGGTTGACCTATGTCTGGCAAGTAGACTCTGCTCTTTGACACACAAGCAAGGGAACCCAGTCATGAATGTCAAACAATTTCTGCAACCACGTGAGCTCTTACATCTGGCCAACTAAGTCTTCAGACTGCAACCCTCTTGATGTGTGGGGTGCAGTTGAGTGAAAGAACAACAAAACTCGTTGTAACACCAAAGATGGACTAATGGCAAGGATTATGGCTGCATTCACCAACTTAATCAAAGTGACCTTCCAGAAGAGTTTCAAGAGATTCCAAAGTCGTCTGGAGGCCGTGGTTGATATCAATGGCGATTTTAGTGAATAAATTTACTCCTTAGTATTTCCAAATAATTTTGTGTAATTTTGATAAATATATCTGTGAAAATGAGATGTCAGTGTTATTTTCATTTTTGCGTCATTTAGACGACAATTTGTTCACCGCACCCTGTATAGATAGATAGATAGATAGATAGATAGATAGATTGTTCTAAAAGTGACCTTGCACTTTTTTAATCATAATTTTATATCACCCCAATATGGTTGTAACAACTGAAGAACATGAATTTCTTGTCGACCACGTTTTCCGAGGTGGCGAATACACAAATTTGCTGCGACCGCATTTTGTTGATTAATTTTCAGATACACCTGTTCCAAATTGCAATGCAGTTCGTAATTTTCTTTTTTAGATTTCGTGAAACAGGATCAGTGGACGATGCCAAACGTTATAGAAAGCCAGCAAATCTATCGCAAGAGAAACTGTTGGATATTCCTGACAGTTTGCAAGAAAGAAATCATTACGAAAGTTAGCTGTCAAGGCTGTCAGACAAAAATTAAAACTATTCCCATAGAAAACGCTATTCAGAAATAATATAAAGGCCTAAACATGACGACACCAACAGGCGTCACTTTCGATATTGTTCATAATTTCCATTCATATTCTTCTCCTGCATTGAAACATGTTTGTTACTAAAAATATAAGTGCATAGTGAATTTCCGAACACTTTATATTATATATATATAAATATATATATATATATATATATATATAATTTCGATTATAGGTGTTTAATTTATAATTACATGAATCATTCATACAAAAAACAAATATAGAGGTTAATGATT